>JAHXMU010000119.1:609256-705496 GCA_019455685.1 Philornis downsi | reverse complement strand
ATTTGTCTGACTCAAAATGGCCCATTTCCAACAGGGATCGTCCTTGATTTAACAAAATAACATCTACTAAATAAAACCAAATTCCAATGAAAATTTTGGCCAGAAAACCAAGCTTGGATGGTCTATTTGTAGGTTGACTACATTAAAACGAGGACCGAAAGGACATGCTTTCGGCAGAGATGATCCTTGAGTCAGACAAATGGCAGGTACAAAATACCTATATTTTATTGAAAACTGTAACTTTTAGAGGTGATAAAACCAAGCTAAGTTGATACATTTGCATAACAGCTATCGAAATATGGATCACAATAGTCTATTCTCATATGGTTCGTCCTTGCTTCATACTAACTATATATTGGCAATTTTTGTTGAAATCAATTCGTAAGTGCGATGTGTACTTTCAATGCAATGATGCACAAGGTGATTTTGTATCAATAGGCATATATTTTGCATGATCTAACTCCGATACTTCAATCATCAGCACAAACTCAATATATCCCTAACCGTCATTTAATATTTGCCACATAAACGAGTTACACATCGCAACACAAATTTTGGGTATGGATTCTCCATAAATACATTATGTGAGTATTGCCAAACCCCCAAAATGCTGGCAATTGTGTAGATTTCCTATTAACCGCTAAATTTTTAATATTTCTGACCGACTTTAACTGAAATAAATTCCAAAATCGAATAAAACTATTGCAATAATGTACTTCTTGTTTTTATAGGACTCCAGTAAAATTTAACAGGGAACAATTAAATGCCTTGTTTCATAATTAAAGTTCCTTTTAGTCCTTGCTTTAAGAACTACCAAGGAAGTGCATTAAAAAGAGGTGATTTCGGATTAAAATGTTCTACAAATTTATTACGCAACAAATTGCACTAGACGGTTTTGAAGGTAAGAAATTTTCAATTTCCATACATTTTATCATACATCTTTTCCAAAATAAATGGGGAAAAAATGCATAAAAACAAAATACAAAATATATTGTGAAAATTATTTATCACCATTTTCGTAAAATATTTTTAATCGATATTTAAAATGAAACCGAAAAAACTGGACTATGCAGAAAGTTACTGGATCTAAATATCGGGTTGTTCGGAAAGCGCGTTCGGTTAATTCGTTAATTCACCATACGTCAGTTCTCATGACGTAGTGTTCCTTTAAACACTATCATAACTTCCTTTCACCCCTTCTTGAAAGGGTTTACTATTGTATAATTGTGTTCTCGTTCTAATCATGAGTGGTTATATCGTTTTGAACAGAAAGTTTTAGAAAGCGGAAAAAATGAACGAAAAAAAGCATTTTGGTCATACTATGCTGTTTATTTCCAAAAAGAAAAATAAAGTCTGTTTATGAAGAAAATGGACCAAATGAAAGAACTTGCCAGAAATTGTTTAGCAGATTATCTACGGGCGATATCTCCGCAACGGACGCTTCCAAATCAGGACGATCAAAAAATTGTTTCCGAGGAGGCGAGAGATTTAATTATTGTTAATCCCCGTGCAACAGTTAGGGAAATAACTGAAATAATCAAAAAATCGGTCTCAACCGCTCAAAAAGTCATAAAAGAGCTCGGATTTGTGAGAAACCTCGATATGTGGGTACCTCACTCTCACACCAAGGCCAACCGCCAGAATCACGTTGACGTCTGCGGTAACCTAAGAATAAGAAATAACAATACACCATTTCTGAAGAACCTCATCAAATGGACAGTTTACAACAATGTAACGCGGAAAAGATCATGAGGGAAACTCCCTCAATCCACCTCTAAAGCGGGCCTTCACCCCAGGAAGGTAATGTTATCGATTTGGTGGGATGTCAAAAGAGTAATCTTTTTTTAACTTCTCCCAACAAATAAAACGATTAATGCGGACTACTATAACGCATAATCTGATAAAATAAAGGCGACATGGGAAGAAAAACGGCCGAAGCTCATCAATCGGAGAGACGTCATCTTCCATCATGACAACGCCCGCTCTCACACTGCCCGGCGAAACCGTCAGAAACTGTCAGAGCTTGGGTGGGAAGTTTAGCCTCCGCACTCTTCAGATTTCGCCCCGTCCATCTATTACCTATTTTGCAGTCTGAGCAACCACTTGAATGATTTGAATTTTCATAGCGATGAGGAAGTGAAAAATCGAATTGTACGCTTTTTTCAGAAAAACCGAACGAACTTTCTGAGTCACTCGATATTTTACACCCATATGGAGGAGATCAAAAATTGAAGATGGTGAAGATCAAAATACATTTCCTTTAAGTTTCATTTGAGCAATTAACCCTTTTAAATACAAATTTGTTTGCAATTTATAATTTATATGAAGTGGAGTAAAATAAGACTAATTAGAAGATAAAGAATAAATAAATAAAAAAGATAAAGAATAAATAATAAAGACTAAACAATATACATGAGACCTAAATTTGAGCTAGTTTTATATAGAACTAAATGGACGTATGAAAGCAAAATATTTGGTATTATTTACCTAGACTTGTTTTAAAAAAGGACGAAAAGGATATTTTTGAAATGTTCTTAGAACATTATGTATCAGAAATTTTCCAATTCCCAAGAGGACTAAAAAGATGGATACAAATTATTAACGGAATTTATTACACAATTTCTAAATGCCGTATTATCGACTATAAAATGCAATAAAAAGAATTCCAAGCATCGGCCTTCTACGCTTCTTCCGCGGCAGATAGCCCGCTTTTGTGCCGCTCTTTGCGTTTATTTTTGTAGGTATACTCAACTCATAATTGATAAGACGTCTATAGTTCCCGTATAATCGCGGAAAATTTTTCTACAATGACTCTCAGACGTTATTTATCTTGGGCTGGTGTTTTTACTCTATATCCTGCTCCGCACAGCAATCAGCGTTGCTTGAGCTTGATGATGAAGAAAAGCCAAAACTTTAGCGAAAAAAAAGCTAAAAAAATTATTCATAAATTATAATAATTTGTACTGATTTTATAAGTTGAAACTTAGCAGATATGATCTTTATTTATTCTTATCTTACATACTTGCAGGATAAAATATACGTTTAAAAGTCAGTTCGATTCAAAAATTCATGAAAATTACAATAAAGTGTAGTCTTCACATCAACAATATCACTTCAACATCACTTTCTTTCGTTTTTTTTTTTTTTTTTTGATATTACATTAAATAATCTTAGGATAGAAATTTAAACATTATTATTTTCAATTCAATAAACCAGTTTCTGTAACCAGGGATCTTAATTCCTCTTCTTTAAAGTGAAATTTTTGATTAACATTATCTACTTCGGTTAATACACTTAATAATCCAAATGTTATATTATAATATTTGTGAAACAATCTTTTTAAAGTCATAAAAATAATAAGGATTATATTCTGATTCGCTCAGAAAATGTGGACACACTGGGTGTCCGTCGAGAAGCTATACTACTTTGTTTTGCCGCCATTTTGGTAAACATTAGTCTTAACAGTTCATATTTGGCAGTCGCGAAGTAGAGACGTGGCAAATTTATTATGGAAAAATATTCGATAAACCAACGTGTTTTAATCGCTAAAATATTTTATCAAAATCAATCATCGATTACTGTGACGATGAGAAAGTTACGTGAAAGTTTTGGGAGATACAACGTGCAAACAAGACGCGTTATTTATCGTGTAGCGAATGATTTCGAAGAAAGAGGGTATGTAGCTGATAGCGCTAAACATGGACCACAACGTACTGCAAGATCGGCTGAAAGCATTACTGCTGCTCAAGAAAGTGTTCAAAACAATCCATCAACCTCAATTCGACGCCGTGCTCAGGAGTTTGGTCTTCAAAGACACAAGGATTTGCATATGTTTCCATTTAAGATTCAATTGATACAAGAGCTTCTTCCTCAAGACCACTTACGACGCCATACATTTGCCAATAGGATGTTACAGCTCGCCGATGACAACCCCGATTTACATGAAAAACTCATAATGAGTGACGAGGCACATTTTCATTTGAATGGATGTGTGGAAAAACAGAATAGTCGGTTCTGGGCAATGGAAAACCCCTCACATTATTCATCAGCCACCTTTGCATCCATTAAAAGTGACAGCCTGATGTGCAATTTGGTCAGAAGGAATGATTGGATGTTACTTCTTTGAAACTGAAAACGGCGTAACGGTAACTGTCAATGGGGAGCGATATCGTGATATGATTGAAAACTTTTTAACGCCACAACTGCATGCTTTGGGCTTTATTAACACGTGGTATCAACAAGACGGTGCCACATCGCATACAACCAGGATTACAATGAAATTATTGTGAGACCTCTTTACACAACAAATTATTTCAAGAAATGATGATGTTGAATGGCCTCCACGGTCGCCTGATTTGACTGCTCCGGACTTCTTTTTGTGGGGATATGTGGAAAGCAAGGTTTATGCAAACAAATCAGAAACGCTTGAGCAACGCAAACAAAATATTCGTGATGAAATTGATGAAATACTGCGTGAAATGTGTGAGAATGTAATGAAAAATGTACTCAAAAGGGCTCGCATTTGTGAGGCTAACAGATGCGGACATTGATTGTATTCCATACATACTTGCCAACATTAAATAAAACATTTATCAATATCAGATCCATTCTCTTTCATTTAATCAAAAATTATAAACAAACAAAGTAGTATACCTTCCCGACGGACACCCTGCAAGTGTGAATAATATAAAGAGTAGACTGGGAATATATTTTGAGAGTAGCGCAACGACGTTGTAAGAGGGCCATTACTATATCCAATGTGCTTATTTTGTAATACATTATGTGAGCAAACTTTGTATGGGAAAGAATCAGTAGTGAACGAGTCATTCGAAAGTAAGCAGCAAAATAATATAGAACGAGTTAAAGAATAAAAATCCTTTAAAAATAAAATTTAACTATGCATAATTTTCCAACATACTTTTTATATAGTCTCTACATATATTTTCATTTAAATAAATAGAGGAATACGGAAATTATTCATCCATGGACGAAATTTAAAAACCTTCATTCACTTCCATATTGCGCTCAACATAAGGATGGAAAAAATGCAATCACTGTCAAGTGTGTTATTGTGTGGTATCGCCTTGGTAGTGTGAGCTTATACGCATGCACATACATACTCCCGTCTATTCTATCGCGCATATAGACGACCCGTTGTATGTCCTTATAGTATATGTGCGTATGATTTTACATTGCACGTTAATGGTCGTGGAAAAGGACACTCACTGTACCGTTATTAATTTATTTAGTCGTCGTTGGTAATGTGAATACCATTAAGAGACCACAGATTTGCACGACCTGACACTTTCGGCCAGGATACTGCCTTCCTTGCATCTTTTTATGATCAACGGTTGGCAGTGGTTTGCGTCAGCAGGAGCTCAAATTGTTATTTGATGTTTGCATACAAACTTCGGACCTAAACGGAATTAAAAAATTTGGGTTCAGCCGTTCATTTGACTTGATTTGCGATTCACTTTAGTATGAAGTTAATTTTTGTATTTTTGCGGAATTAGACGGTGTTGAAAAAATTGGGATAGTAAACATTTGGTTTGATTTGCTACACATTCAGTATGGACATAACACTGTGTCACAAAATTGAGGTTTTGCTTTGGAGGAAAATGATTACACTAGATGAATATTGTCAAAAAGTCTGTCAGAAGTAAAACTAAAATATTTTATAAAAAATATAAATTATATAAATTAAAAATAAATTATATAAAAACAAAAATAAAAAATAAAATAAAATTGCAATGAGCTACTTCTTGTGATTAAATGTCATAAATTTCATAAATATTGTTATCCCAGCACATTCAAATAGCTTATTCCTTTTCATACTTCTTTCACAAATTACCAAAAAAATCCACTAAAACGGATAACTGGCGGAGTGCAATGCTCCAGAAATTCTTTGAACAATAAATTTCACTAGAGGCTTTTGAACACAAGAATTATTTTCCATGAATCCTTTCAGTCCTTATTGATACCATCACCCGAAGGAATCAATGTATTTTTTAATCATATTCAAAATAAATTAAAAGAATCCATCTAAATAATAAATTCATACAAATATATCGTCTACACCATATTCTGAAAAATTCCATTTTTCATATTCGTTAGTTTCCAGTTCTACTCTATAAGGTGCTTCTTGTGGTATTGTGTCTAAACGCTAAGAAAAGCGCAATGACACGAATCAGCAATTGCATTTCAACGAATTTGCACCCGTGTTGCAATTTTTTTGTTCTCCTGAAAAGTACACAAAATATTTTTAGATTAGTTATTAAAAATGATATCCCGCAAGTGGTGGCCATTTTCTGCTTCGCACAAATGTGCTCTTTCCAACATATTTTCCATGACCTTTCGCAAAATTTCCGGTGTTGCTAATTTCGTCTCGAAAATTGGATTTTAATTCGTCAATAATCCTGGGCTTATTAACATAAACTTTCCCTTTTAAATAACCCCAAAGGAAAAAGTCTGGAGCGGTTAAATCCGGGGAACGCGAAGGCCAATTAAAATTGCTTGTACGCGAAATTATTCTTTCACCAAATATGTCGCGTAAAAGAGCCATTGTGGCCCTCGCAGTGTGCGCTGTGGCTCCATCCTGTTGGAACCATATTTGCGGATGGTTTTCCACGGCTGGCCTTACAAAGTTTTCCAACATGGCCCGATATCGATCAGCATTGATGGAAATGGCAACACCTCGTTCATTTTCAAAAAAATATGGGCCAATGATCCTTTCTGAAGAAACACCGCACCAAACAGTACACTTAACTGGATGTAATTGTCGTTGATGAAGTACTCTCGGGTTTTGCGTAGCCCATATCCTACAGTTTTGCTTGTTAACGAACCCATTTAATTGGAAATGGGCTTCGTCACTCATAACTAAGTTATGAATAAAATTAGGATTCTCTTGTGCTTTTTGCTGGAAATAAATTGCATAGTCAAGTCGTTGCTGGTAATCTGTCGGTTTCAATTCTTGGACAATTTGAATTTTGTATGGAAACATTCTTATGCTATGCAAAATTCGCTGCAGCGACCCTCTTGAGATGCCAATTTGTGTCGAACGTCTCCTGGTTGATGTTTGTGGATCCTCCTGAATACTCTCCTGTACCACTTGAATATTGTCATCTGTGTGCACGGTTCGTCGTCTGCCAGCACCAGGAAGGTTCCTTACTGCTCCTTGTTCTCGAAAATTTGCAACAAAACGGTTTATTGTTGACTGAGAGGGTGCAACCCGCACATTAAATTGACGACGGTATGCACGCTGAGTCAACACAATGGACCGTTGATTTACAAAGTAAATTTCAACGATTTGGGCGCGTTGTTCAGTTGTGATTGCTCCATTATAAATTCTCCAAGTCTTCTTTACAAAATACTAAAAAGAAAAAAAAAAAATTATAATAAAAAAGTTATAAGGAATTCACACCACTTCGTTCATTCTGGGCCACCCTGTATAATAATATTTAGCAAAAATTTGTGTTACGCTATGTAACATCCTAAATGTAATATCTAAAATGTAACATCCAGAAGGAAATATTTAAAGTACGAAGTACCTGTAAACCAAATGCAGCCCATGAGTTTTTAAATCAATCGAGCTACATCCGTCTATCTGGCAGACTAACAGACTCAATAAGCGTCGTAAATCTTTATGGAAGTTCGCAAAGATTGGTTCAGCCTAACATACTGCCAGATCATAATTGGAGATTCTAATAGGAGATATGGACCAGCGCTTTCTTCCATACAATTTGATCGACTTGTCAAAATTACATTTTTTCGTCTGTAGTTTCCCATCAGTTATCAATGTTACACTGATCATATTTTGTATTCATTGCATTGCTTGTCAAAAATTGAAAAATCGACCCTTCTGGTACCTCCCATATACACGACAAAATTTGGTCCCCATATTCTTAGCTTCATATCTTTTGTTTAGTTGCACCGAATTCAATCAAATTTAGCATACGGCAAGCATTTGATAGATAACCTCGGGTCAGAAAATGAAGACGGATTCGATTGCCGCCAACCTTCTGGTATCTCCTGTACAAATAGACTGATTTTCTGAAATATGCTATCTACTACATTTCCTATGTAATTTCTAAATGATCTAAGTGATTCTAATTTAAGTTTTTGTCCACTGAATTGCTTTATAATGCTACGCAAACTTTTACGAAACAATTAATCTCAAATTAATTTTTAGTTTCTAAAGTCATTGTTATGGTTAAATAGCTTATAACGGAGTGAGTATATCTTTCAAATTTGCATGTGTTATAGGTAGATACATATTGAATTAGAAGAGCACCTCATATTCCGTAGAGCCGAAGTTTGTATATTCCCTATAATAGACTGCAGTCCACAGTTATGGAGAACGGACATTCTAAGCGACGTAAAAATCAATTATATATGCTTTGTTATTATTCAGAGACTAAGAATGTTTTTAGTTCTTACAAATAGAATGATAAATTTAGCATATTGGCCATCATATAAATTAGGGTATATAATTTTTTTCCAAGGAGTATATAATTTTTTTTTCAAAGGAGCTTATTCAAGTCGACAATTGAAAATTGCTTCTTTGGACCATATTATTATATGTTCTTTACAAAACAGTTTTCGAAGTACGATTGCTTCATTCGAACATATTTTGCGTTAATTGCTTGAAATCCTAAATGAAAACAAAACTCAGTCATTTCTAAATGATAGCCTTCAGTAATTTGCGTTTTTTTCACATTTGATCGAACCTGACGTGCTATTTTCGGTTCAGGAAGAGAATCGCCATTGAAATCTTCTCAGCCTTCCTTAAACCGGTTATACCACAATTGAACTTGTGTTCTGCTCATAGTAGACTCGCCAAACGCCACAGTCAACATTTCGAATGTCCTTGCACATTTAATTTAAAAAAACTTAATACAGTTTCTTTGATCCATTTTTTCGAATAGTAAAAAATCGAAGAGCACACCAAACCACGACTAACCTTTTAATCTGCCAAAAACAAACTCACAATCCAAAATGGCTGATAATGTCAACATATATGTATATAGCAGACATCCGTACCAACATAACAGAAAAAAATGCGAAAATCGAAAATACGTAACTCACGAAATTTGAAAAAAGTTTTTTTTTTATCACATTTCCAATATGATTTTGCAAAATGTAAAAAGCAGACTGAATACCCACGTCCTTTTTGGCCATAGGTTAATATCTTTTGTTCACTTCATTAAATACAGAATAATTTACCGCACGCCAGGTGTTTAGTAAAATTAGATTCGGGGATGAAAAATTGACTAAATTATCATGTCCTTCATACAATTTGGCAATTTAGGAAAATTTTATGACCCTTCTATGAATTCTACGTGGAAGGTTCCAATAAGTCGTAATTATGCCTCTTTTATCGTTTGGTAATGCTATGTGATATTTCTGCTGGCACCCTGTACTATTTGTCTATTTATTTATTTAGTTATTTATTTATTTATTTTTTATTTTATTTTTTTTTGATGGTTTAGGTTTATTTTGTTACAGAAATGATACGGCGTCAGATTGACAGTCTTATTCGATTGTACACGTTTGGAATTTTTAAAAAATTTAAGCGGATTGTCCATTACAAGATGCTAAAAATGTTACAGAAATACTTTCTATTGATATTCATCACCATGGAATGGACGGTATACTCATCTTCTGTATATGCAGCGTCTACAACTATTCATCTGAGACCACATAAAGTGCAGGATTATCCATTTTTTTTGGTTGCAAAAGTAAGGTTAAATAAAACACACATAATGCAATGATTTCGATTAAATTTTTATCTAATTGTAATGCTTCCACTTCGCCATTATGTACGAAATACAATGTCACTTAAACGACCGCCCCTGGATTAGTTGCAGCAGTGGATGCTTTTGAGGTGGTTTTCGATCACTTTTTCGCACATTTCAGGCGGTATCTCGGCGATAAATTGACGAATGCCAGTTTTTAAATGCTCCAACGTTTGGAAATTATCCACGTAAATACGGTATAAGACGTCGGCCCACAAAAAAGTATAACGGCGTAAAATCACATAATCTTGGTAAACAATTGACACCGCTTTCTGCAAACTTCTCATGCAATAAAGCCAAAATCGGTTGTTTTATATGGCTCGTGGCACCGTCTTGTTGAAATCATACATCGTTTAGTTCATAATCTTCAATTGCAGGCCAAAAAAAGTCGATTATCATACGGCCATAGTACTCTGAGTTGACGGTACCGGTCCCTCCAGCGTCACTTTGTAATAAATCCGGCGCAATGAAACGTCCAGACTATAATGCGTCCCAAATAGTCACATTTTCCGGATGCAATGGCTTTTCTGCAATCACTTCTGGGTTCTCCGAGCCGCATATGGGAGAAGTTTGTTCATTGACGTAACCACCGAGTGAGAAATAAACTTCATCGCTGAAGAAAAATTTGTTCGACAAATCAGCATTGAAAGACTGTTGCTGTAGCATTCTATCAGCATATCTACGAAGTTGTGAATGATCGGCCGGCTTTAATTGTTATGTGAGTTAGACTCTATATGGATGGAGATGCAAATCTAAGTGCGAAATACGCCATAATGAGCCGTTAGATAGACCCAATTGCTGAGAACGCCGCGGAATCTATAAATTCGGATTATCCGCCACACTTTTACTAACAGTAGCACGATTTTTGGTAGTGCATATATTGCGATGATGCATAGGCTTGACCCTATCTGTAACGCTTCCAGTCTATTCAAATTTCTTTATAATCTTACCAGTAGGTTGATTATGACGACCATAATCACCGCGTAATGAACAAAAAGTGCCCACGTTTGAATCAACGGTTTTGTAGTAAGTTTTTTTTAAGCGCTCTTAGGTTACTAAGCGATCCATATTTGTAAATGGAAAATATTTCACTAAATAAATAACACTTCAGATGGCAGGTATTTAACAGTTGACAACATTGCCAGACTAGCTGTTTTGAAGCCACTAAATGTATAACCCTCTATATGTCTGTGCTTACAAGGAAAAAACAGCTTAATTAGGAATTCATCGTTTTGAGATATTAGGCGTTTCGTTCGAAATATGCATAATTCTGAAATCTCTTTTAGACGACAGCTTGTGTCTTAATGACATAAATAATTATAACAAAACGGCTGTTTTTATTTATATAAACAATTAAACGTATTACATAATTTTTCCAAAATTGCTGTTTTGTAAAGTTTTCATAACTTGTGAACTCCACCAAATTTTGAAACATGGATTGGACATAAAATCTGCATCAAAATAGGTACAATAATATTAACGGATATACTCGACTTTTACCTAACTTAACTTAAGTAATTTTTCCTTGTGACCACAGATTATTCCTGACCATCGCAATAGTTCGTGTCGAATTTAACATGTTCGTCCTTCCGTTCACGTATCGGTTGAAAGAATGGCTGAGACAAAACCACTTGAGCTAAAAAGTTAAAATGTAGTACAAATCTATGTAAAATTCATATGCAAGATAATTTCGACTGTAAGCAAAAATAAACAGCGATATATACAGGGTGGCGCAATAGAACGTGCATATTGCATCATCTTTTTTTGCGTAAGCCGCGGGCGGGGTGGGGGCACCTACATCGTTGAGTTGGCGGGCTCATGGAGTTTTAGTCGCTATGAATCACTTCGACGGGAAGCCTCACGCATTTTGTGTGCGCGCATTTTACGAGAACTCTCGATCATATATTACTACTTGGCGACTATATTGTGCTGAATATGGATTGCTAATTTAATTAAAATATGGGTAAAGCATTTTGAAGAGACCAGTTCAACATTTAAACCACAAGCAAATGGTCGCCCAAGAACATCTAGGACCGAAGACAATGTTGAGAGAGTTATGGAGTCAGTACGAGGAAATCCACAAATGTCGGCTCGCAAGAGATCGTCTGTCTTACAATTATGGCGACGAAGTTTGCAACGAATTTTAACATTGGATCTTAAACTGCATCCATATAGCTGCAACTAACACAAGAATTAAAAGAGTCTGACTTCATAGCAAGGCTCGCATTTGCTAATGAAATGCTTAATCGATTTTCCAATTTTGACAATATCCTTTTCTCTGACGAGGCTCATTGCCTTATGAATGGGTTCGTAAACCGTCAAAATTGTCGTTACTGGAACAGTGAAAATCCCAAAATCAAACACCAGAAACCATTGCATAGTCCTAAAGTGACAGTATAGGCAGCAATCTCTGGCAAAGGAATAATTGGTCCTTTTTTCTTCGAAAATGCGCCACAACGTCACGGTTAATACGGAACGCTATGTTAAGATGTTGGACGGATTTTTGGCACCAGAAATTGAAAGTTCAAGAATAGTGAATTCCAGAACTTGGTTCCAACAAGATGGAGCTACCTGTCACACATCAAATGACTCCATGGCGGTGGTGAAGCAGATGCTCCCTGGAAGACTGATTTCGAAAAGAGGTAATATCCCATGGCCCCCACGTAGTCCAGACTTGACGCCTCTTGACTTTTTTTTGTGGGGATACCTCAAACACAAAGTCAACAGTAATAATCCAAGAAACATCGTTCAGCTCAAGAAGAATATCCGTGGTGAAAACAAACTCCATTTATTACTCTACAATGCCTTAGATTTATTTTAACCATACCTTTTGTATTTATTTTTTAATCTATTTTTTAAATATGCACGTTCTATCGCGCCACCCTGAGTTAGATTGTATGTATTTATACTGGAAAGCATATAGGTTTTAAAGCAGGCGCCGTAGTTTTGAGCGTGTTCATTGAACACTTCAATTTTAAGTAGAAAAACGAGCTAAGTTAATATATAATATTTATATGATAACATTTCTCTTCTGACATCCTCACTTACTCCATTAGGTCCACTAGGGATATACTTGCGCATACAAGAACTGGACCATTCTTTGAACTGGAAGAACTGGACCATTCTTTGAACTGGAAGAACTGGACCATTTTTTGAATTGGTGGGCACCTTCAGTATTTTTAAAACAATAGTACCATTTATTCATTGATTGTGCCGGTAATTACTACAGTGGTTCAAGCGCTATTTAATTTGTTGCATTTGAATGAATTCCACATGATTTTGCACTAAATAACAAATAATTTGTTTGAAAATTTACTCTATAAGTATCGGTCTTTTTTCGAAAAAATCTGCGAGTTTTTAGTTGTTATGGAACTTCGACTCTTTAGGTAAGAATTCACGTGGACCATCTTCAAAATTAGCAAATTTGCAAAAGTGTTTAACTGGAGTATACTAATGGCTAAATTACTACTTTAAAGATTACGAAAAAAAAAGATTCATAAGCACCTTTTCGAAATAAATAACGTGGGTTATTATTACAAAAAACAATATAAAATTTAGTTGAACTACTAATCTAATATTAATTTTCAGTTTCTGAAGTCATCATTATGGTTAAAGTACTTATAACAAAGCGAGTATATCTTTAAAAATTCATGTACTCGTATTATAGGTCTAACTCTGGTCTACAAAGGCAGGTTATGGAAAATTTATGGGGTTCTTTTTTTTTGTGAAATATTCAGTTGCTCAAATTCAGCACTTTCATCCAGGCAGGTTTTATAGAATATTTTATGTCTGTCCTTTTGCAATTAACGCGTTCATATTTATATGATATTTAACCAGGAGTACCCTTCTGCATATCACATTTTCTAATTTCTTTGTTTCCTTTCATTTGAACAACTTTAAAAATAAGAATAAATGGTATTCTGCTGAACGCGACCTACATAAATCTACTCAAACTAAATAAAATAAATCTACTCTAACAACTCTACTAGACTGGTTGTATATTTTTTTTTTTTTTTTTTTTTTTTTTTTTTTTTTGATTTTAGACTTGGGCTATTACCATAATTACTGGCACAATGAATAACATCCCAGCAATAAATGCGCATTCTAAGAAGCGAATATTCATCACAACTTGCGATAGGGAAGTGATGAAAAGTTGTGTGTTCGCCAATGAAATTAACATAGGCTTGTCATAGGAGGGAAGCACTGTTTTATAACACCTTTTCCCTTTATATTCATGAGCGACATGAATGTAATGAAAATTCAAATAAAATTAATTTTTTATTGTAGCATCTTTATTGCAATTTGGTTTATATTACAAGTCAGTTTCTTAAAATGACTGACCGCACTTTCTATAAAAAAAAAATCTAGTAGACTGGCACTGAATTAGAAGCGCAACTTGTTTTTCTTAGAGCCAAAGTTTGTACATCCTTTTCCATAGACCCCAGTTCACAGTATTTTGGGCTAACATTATTAGCGACATAAAAATGTACATTTTTTTACAAATATAATGATAAACTTAGCATATCGCCCATCATATAAATGAGGGTAAATACGGGCTTCCCAAAAACTTTAGAAAGAGCTTCTTTAAGTTGACTACCAAAAATTACTTCTTCGGAGTGTATTATATTCTTTAAAAAATTGTTTTTAGAGCACTTCAATTGAACATATTTTGTCTTAATTGCTTGGAATCATAAATGAAAATAAAACCATTTATTTGAACACTTTACTACAATGGTATAGGAAGTGGTCCAAAACTGCTCCGTTGGAAGCGAATTGCATCTTTAGATGTTGTGAAAATGTTATTCTTTCCATGTTTCTTTCTTTCTTCCACTTTTTTGGCTGGGATGTGATGGTTTTGTACGGATTATGGAAATTGACCATACAATGACTGAACATAAATGGAAGTATTGGCAGATAAAAATAAATTCAAATTTGAACTCTCTGGGTAAGGACTTCTGGTATCTTCCACCCAATTGGATTGATGAGCCTTGAAATTTTGTCACACCATAATCATCATATGCTGGCCATCTTGTATGAATTGAATTACATTTAAATAAGGAATTGGCCTCAAATTTATGTGGGCGTCAAATATATTCACATTGTAACTCCCTAGTAGACCATCAAATTTTGACAATATTTAGCATGTATTAACATGCCTATAGTCTTCATGTAAATGTAAAATTTAAGTAGAATAGGACCTTGTATTCTGATACATCTCATATAATTATATATAATATAATAATGAAGGATGCCCTATTAAATAAACTGATTTTGACCAAATTTTACACGAATGGACAAGTGTATAGGCTCCATTTAAGGACAAAATCGAACCACACCTTTTTGTAACTACCGAAAGAAGGGACATATGGGCATCGAAATAATATCACATTACAAACCCCCTTTCCAGTGATCTGATTTTTACTTCGCACATCTAAATACGTTTATTATTTTCTGTTAAATGCGATAGATATATGGGCGATTAGGTCAATGCCAGACTTTGCATGAATTATGAAGGCGGCATTTTGTTATTTATTTATATTTTAATAAAGATTAAAAAACGCTGTGTTCACGCATATATAATATGTGAAAACATAACTGCAGTACAATTTACGAGAACAATGTGAAAATAATAGCTATATCTGGACAAACAGGTGTCCATTGTTATTAGTCTGCTCACTCTCCCCCGCTCTCCCTCTCTCTCTTCTATTCTCTAATTCACATTCCTTCTCTCATTTGCAGTTAATCACTTGGAAGTAAAGTAGCATGTACCTTCTGTAATTTATGCCACTTTTGGGGGAAATGGCAACAAAGGATTAAAATATTCGATATGGCAATAATGCCATTTCCAAATACGTAAAAACGGAATTTTGACATTCGTAAATGCAGGCGAACAAAAGCTTTCGAGATCCAGAAATCAAACATAAAAACAATTTAAGTTACTCGAGACCACGGAGAGTAAGTGATGTGAGCGAGTTCGTTTCTTCATAGTATTCTCCTCTATGACTGCAATCCATGTTGTTTGGTATACAACCAGCCCAATATCGCGACTGCAAACTTGTCTCATATTAATACAGTTAGTTGCCCATGGAGTAGCTAAAATATTCCTGATAATGTACTCGTAACGTCACACGTTTTCTTTCAAATCTCTTAATATTTTAAATTCTTTTTAAATATGGGTTATTTTTACATTAAAAGTAAGAAAATTCGTATGCACATGTAGATATTGAGCTGTATTTTATTAATTAATTTGATTCAACCTAAAGATCTCTGATTGGCTGCAATTTTTCAAGTTTCAAAGATAAAAAAAATACACAAAAATTGTCTAAAAGTGTTCATGCAATAATAATAATAATTACACAATATTTTTTAATAAGTAAGTTATTCAAAGCTAAAAATTCGTAAATTAAGTTCAAGACGAATTATATTAAAAATTAAAAATTAAAAATTAAATTACAAATTACAAATTAACATAGTTTCATGATATTTATGTACCAATTAAAACGATACTATATATCAATATTTATGAACTGTGTCCGCTGGGATCCTTTAGTTTTACTTATATAACCATTATGCCTTTAATAGCCTCCTTTTCGACCAACTTTCGTCCACGACCACTTTATAATTTTCCAATTGAGCAAGTAATCCAAATAATAAACAGGCTATGCCGACATCCAACATTGTGGAGACTGCATGAAAAAGCGTCATGTTGAGTGTTTCGGTCTCAGCATGATGTTAAAGTAAACAATTTCTGCGGTATATTTATAATGTGTATCCACATACCCGTAAAGACAGACTCCTGTACGTACTTCCATATAATATAGTAATGGGGGAGGTTTTCGTCACAATGTGTCATGCGATATGTCAATTTATTTAAACTGCGATTTTGACACCCCATCAGTCACACAGTCAAGTTCACCAGCCTATTTACGCGACGGGTTTCACACAAGGATCCACATTGTGAAGGTACCATAACCATATTATGTAATGTTTATGATATGGGTTAGCGTTTTCGCTTTTCATGGAAATGATCACATGGTCGGTGTAATTTATAAGAGGACGATTTTGTAGATAAGAGTAACTTCGTACATAAAGCATTTTGGGATAGCAGACTTCAGCTCTTTAATTACTTATTAACATTTGTAACAAAGGTTTTTATAGCCGAAAGTTACTGTAAAACCAACAAAAGCCAATAAATAATTTTCATTTATGACAAAAAGCGGTATAGGACATTTCACCACAGCGGGCACATATAAGTAGATGTGTCCTAAAAGTGGGTTCGAGCCCTGATGATTTGTTGGTTAAAACATTATTTGATATATTTATACCTTCAACCGATTAAGTCGATTGAGCCATGCCTATCTTTCTGGCTGGCTGGTTGGCTAATAGACATGACAACTATCTTAAATCTTTGTGAAACTCCTTAAAACTTGACATGGATTAATATTTTGTCAGATCGTAAATCGTAAATGTGTTATAACGTTGACCGCTTTTCAAAATTTAAAATTTTTTTCCTGCAGATATAAACGACCTCCAGGGATCAGCGACGATTGAGTCAGGTAATGAGTAGATAGTCAGTAATATGCTCTCTATCCAGGACGTGTTGGATAGAGCAATATAGTTTGCTTCCAGAACGTTTGCTAGGCGTAGGACAATTGTGAAGTAGTTGTAGAGAGTGGGTCGGCCGGCCTTTCAATGACAGTCTGACCTGAGAGTTAAGTGGCTGGAAGACTGTTAGATCGGGCTTATCCCAAAAAAGATTCAGCTTGATCGACGGAAACTGCCGTTCATTACAGCGGCATTAGTACCTGAACCGCAAGGAGTTGAAACTGGGAGTAGGTTTGACCGGTGGCCTTTTCGGCAGGTAGACACCGTAACTGCCTGAAACTTTTTGAAACTTCTTTAAATTTCGTTCAGGCAAATATTTTGCAAGATCGTAGCCGAAGCTTATAAATGGGCCGCTTCTAATTTCCAAATTTATTTAATTTCCCCCTAATGCGTATACTGAAGTCACTTAAATTCATATTTTGTCAATGACATTCAAAATGCAAAAAATCGACCGCATAACCCCACCCATTTTGGTATGTCCTACTCAAATTACCTAATTTAATCCATATATTCGTGGGTTCAAATCATTAGTTCCGAGCATTTTTCGATAAGAGCCTCGCTGTTTACCACGCGCCTTCTGGCGCTCCGTACACTTCTACACCATTACAAAAGGACGATGTATAAAGGTATATGGAAGCCAGTTCACCTGACATTACGGTTTTTGTAACAGAGTTTTTTTTAACCATTTTATCGTTTATCACAGTAGTTGATTGATAACAAGAAGAATATTGAATCTCTCTAAATCTGAAATCTCTTGAATACTGTCAATCCAAAAAATAAAGTATTTCACTGGAAAAATCCGAGTTTTGCCATTTGTCGACATGAACGCACCCTTAAATAAGGTGTTTCTAAATATTTTTCATGTGACTGACTGTGGTGCGATGGTTAGTAGACTATCAATCGACTGTTCCGAGTTCGGAATTCAACTTCTTTTTCTTTGAACAGTAGCGCGGTCATGTTCTGAGAAAAGTTTTAAGTAATTAAACAATCGATAAGTTTAGTAAAAGTTTAGAAACATTAAACAATAGATCGCCTTCAGTGAATTTGAAAGTCGAGAAGAATAATATAGAGATTCTAACTCGCTCTTGGCTCCAAAATATTAATGTTTGTCCAGTAGGCTCAAGTGGATATTTCTTGTTTGAAAGAGTTTGCCAGCAATAATTTCTAAAATAATGTCACAGTATGCTTTCAGGCGTAATAAAAGTTGTTGCATCAAACATTGCAGCCATTTAGTTTGTTCGAACCTATGGAACGTATCTGAGTTGAGCGAATGGGAATTCCTGTAATATTCTCCTCCATGATGTAAACCCATTGAATATGGGCAGCTCTCCCACGCACAATTTGTTTTACTTTTTAAATATTTTTCAAATACAAAGACGTGCTCACGTAAATATAGAAAAGAAAAACTTAATAATTTGAAGATTATTTGATTATCTAATATGAGGGTGTATTACGTGCTGCTGCACGTGCCTGAAGTAACACGTTTCCACGTCCCCGCTAAATTGGAAAATTCCTTTCATTGTCCACCGTAAATAATTTGCATTTTAATTGCATTCATCCATTACCCTCAGCCAGTCTCATAAACAAATAACTCCTTAATTTATATTTGCCATCTCACCACCGTTGATGGACATCGTATTATTAAGCCGTTTTCCTAATAAATTTGACACTTCAGCACAGTAAGAACAAAACATATCCCACTTACACTTGACACAAAATATATGTCAATGTCAAATTTCAAAATGTCATAAATATCTTTAAAGGTCAGACAGACATGGCACGCTCACTCTTTTATTTATGACCAAATTCGATCCCCATACCGTGGGCATCTCTCTTTAACAAATAGTTTTTGCGTGTCTCCTTCTCAAAGAGCAAACAAAAAATAGAAAAAGGTGTTAACATGCAATTAAGTTTTGTAGTACAACAAAATATAAAGTGTTTTGTTTCACAGTTTTAAGTGCTGTCTGAATAAACAGAACTCACCCTGTCACTAATCAGCATTGTTCATTCACCCTCCCCTTGTTCTATGCTATGGAATACACGCACGGACTAGAATGCAACTGCTGGCTTCCTCCACCACTGCGATTGCTGTTGATGACAGTCATCAACTGTTTGGTTAGGTTTAGAGCATTTGTCAAATTAAGGGTTTAAATTTCCATCAATTGTTCTGCTTTCCTACAGGATTCTATGCTTCAACTGTTAGTATTTTTAAAAATTTGTCATTCGCTTGCTGTCGATGTCTTTTTTTAGCGTTTGATTTTAATTTGATGCGCCCGTTCGATAAGAATGATGTTTTTCCATTTTATTACAGTTTTCAAAAATTCAAAAGATGTACAACCGTAACAAACCGCAATCAGATAATACATAGAAACCTAATTGTAGTATTGCAGATATCACGATTACGTTCCTTACTCTATCCTCGATTTAAACAATTACGATACGATTACCTTGCGTGTGACCAAATTTTGTTTATTTACTAACCTGCGGGCGCTGCAGATATTTTCGGAATTAACCGATACAAATATATCCCTATATTTCTTAGGTAAGCTCTTAAGCTCTAAAAGCAAAGCTTCTAAAAGCTTCGTAAGTCTGCAGCTTTCTAATGTCAAATTATACTAGACAGGGTATACCGTACAATCGAACTACTTCATTTCACAGGGTGTTTATAAGCACGTAATAATCATAATAATTTCTTTCTTTTAAGTAATTGTCCAGAAATGTGCCATTTTAAAACATTTTAGATAAGTACAATTTTGTAACTTCCCTGTAGCTTAGCTTCATTTCTCAATCTTTATTATTCACGGCAGAATAACCGATGTTATATCCAATTAGTAATTTCAAAACGGCCTGTCTGGGAAATCTGTCAGCTGTTAAATACCTGTCATTTGAAGTATTATTTATTTAGTGAAAGGTTTGCCATTTACGAACATGGATCGTTTAATAACCGAAGAACGCGTAAAAATAGTTAAAATTTACTACAAAAGTGGTGATTCTAACATGGGTACTTTTCGTGCATTACGGAGTGATTATGGTCGTTATAATCGGCATACTGTGCAAGGAATTGGCAGGATTGTAAAGAAATTTGAAGAGACTGGAAGCGTTACAGATGTGATCAGGCCTGTGAATCATCGCGAAGTACGCAGTGCTGAAAATATCGCTTCTGTTAGGGGAAAATTGGGGATATTTCGAATTTCAATTCAGAGCGCTGGCCGTATATTAACCGACTTTTTTTTAGCCTGCTACTGATTGATTGATTGGATTGAACGATATGTGGTTTCAACAAGACAGTGCCACAAGCCACACGCTTCCACCAATTTTGGCTTTATTGAATGAGAAATTTCCAGAAATCGTAATTTCAGGTTTTGGCTACATCAATTCTTCACCAAGATCATGCGATTTGACGCCGTTAGACTTTTTTTTGTGCAGATAAGTTAAAGACCATGTTTACGCGGATAATCTCCAAACGTTAGATCATCAAGTTATCGCTGAGATACCGCCCAAATTGTGCAAAAAATCTGTCGAAAACTACCTTAAAAGGATCCACTGCTGCAACCAATCCAGAGATGGTCATTTAAACAACATTGCATTCGTACATACTGGCAAAGTCCAAACATTATAATGAAATAAAATTTTAGTCGAAACAATAGTTTTATGTATGTTTTATTTAACTTTACTGTTGAAACCGAAAAATATATAGCCTAGTATAAATACAGAATTTAGCCAGCAAGGTAATGTTAACCATACTTATTCTTGAGTGGTTAAAAAACGGTATTTTATTTTGCTTTCGCCTGTTACCGATATAATTTCCGACAAGAAAATGAAAACATCCTTGGTAGCACTGTAAGGAAAATTGGAGTTTCTTATGTTCTGTCTTCATAAAAGAAGAGCGTAGTTTGTACACCAATTATTGAGACATTAGTATTCAAACCATTACTTATAAAGTTTGTCAGGGCCTAAAGATTGGGTTATATTAGTATGGCTTTAGACCTAGTAAATCCGAAGCTATTCAAGTATCCGCACTAATGTAAGTCTTGGAAAAGACACAAGAAAGAATGATCATCACATAGGACTTTTTCATTAGCTATGAAACTGCTTTCAATAGTGAGGAAAACTGCAGTTAACACGATTGAGGCCATGTTTCGTAAAAGTCATATGCTTATTGGGTATGCTGATGATGTTACATTAGTGGCCGAAAACAAAGACATGTTAATGCAGCCTTCCCAAGCATTGAAAAGGAATCATCGAAAATGGTGGAAAGGAATCATCAACGGTCTGGTGCCAAACGTGTATAAAAACAAATTATTTGCGTCGACGAATAAAGAATCTAATC
The DNA here is from genome assembly GCA_019455685.1 of Philornis downsi. Taxonomy (NCBI): domain Eukaryota; kingdom Metazoa; phylum Arthropoda; class Insecta; order Diptera; family Muscidae; genus Philornis; species Philornis downsi. The sequence goes on along the minus strand of JAHXMU010000119.1, from coordinate 683,767 downwards.
GTATGCAACGTTGTGTAAATAATGACAACTACAACTTTCTTGCAAATATCTGCATGCTGAAACCATGGATACACACCAAATGGATACACAACAAACCTGTGGGCAGCACAGCCCAATCCACTAATCGGTTGATTAATATTCGGAATAATAAATAAGAAAGTTTATCACAAGTTGACTCTAAATTGCAATCAGCTGACAAATAGTTATCCGAATACAAGTTTGGCTAACATTGGTAATCATTTAACATTGTTTAATAGTTTGAGAGATCTCGATTACATAATAGAAGCAATTTGGAAAAGTTTTGAATTTTTAACAGAGAGCTGAAAACGATGACTGACTACTCGGCGAGTCAACAACCACCACAAAAGTATTTTACGCCTCGTTTTCGTGTAGATTCACTTTTAGAGAGCCATGAGCCATTACGGTTCATGCCTCGCAAATCGGGAGCTGCCAAGGAAGAATTTTGGCTGTCGAATTTTAGTCAAGCCTACAAACAGGAAACGGATCACCAAATTGTGAAAATTGTCAAATTTGAAAACGCAACATCTAACCTTGAAATAAACCAAACTTCTGGCTACTGAGAAGTGAATTTTACTGTTCAACAAACAACTTAATTTTATTCAAACAGCTAAAATGAAAATTAAGCAAAATAGAATTTTTATATCCGCACCCGGAACAATGAAGACCAAAAGAAAGCACTTAAATTACAAAGTACTTTTTAAGCCAATTGAGCGATGTCCGTCTGGCTGATGGACGCAACAATTGCCGTAAATTGTTATAACTTTTTTAAACTTAACACAGACTAAAATTTTCGCAGATTATAGCCGGAAGGTTATAAATGGTCTATATCGATCCTTCGCTTTTGGCACCATTCATACAAATTGACCGACTTTCTGAAATTCAATTTCTTCTCTGTAACTATTCATAGTGTAACCTGCAGCAACCGAAATTTTTGTCCTTTGCATTATTTCATAACTCCTGGTATGCTGCTCACCTCTTCTGGTATCTTCCACATAAATGCTTCTGGTATGCAAAGGTTTCATATCTTCCATTAAGCGTTTGGTAAAATTGGGTTCAGAATGAAAAAGGGAGCATATTACCCATTATGGTACCTTCCATACAAATTGATCGACATTTCGAAATTCAATCAATCCTCCACAATTTTTAAATAGTCGATTATAGTAATCTAAGTTTTTATCCATTACATTGTTTTACAATTCTCTACAATATAGGAGAAAATATTATCCATGCCCCTTCTGTTATCCTCCAAATGTGCGATTTACCTCCATATAATCAAATCGGTTGTACCAAATTCAAACAAAATTGCCACATATCTTACATTTGGTAATCTGCTTTCTAAGAACGAAAATGGCGATGTTGCTATGCCCATTATGGAACCTTCCACACAAATTGTTCGATTTATCGAAATTTAATTTTACTTTGTGATCTCTAATTCGAAGCTTGCAGTTACCAAAATTCTCGTTAATTATATTACATTAATACTTGACATTAGGTGCGCAACGAAGTTTCTGCCGTTTGCCAATAGACGGCGCCAGCTGTAAGTGCTAGTCGATTGTGCCATAACCTAAACGTCATGAGCCAAGCTTAGGTATATGGTAATCATACTGCCTCGACTCAATAGTGATTTTGTTTCGAGGTCATATTCTTTTGGTGTGTGAATACGAGTATGTATGATTTTATGCCAAATAATCGTCATATGCGGAAAGTATTGATTTTCTTCTTTCAATCGACAAAAACGGCAGCTGAAGCTCATCGAGAGCTTCAAAACGTCTAGGGAGATGCGGCTTTAACTGTAACAACGTGTCAAGATTGATTCCGTCGCTTCAACGATCGTTCGCGTGAAGGAAAACGAAAAACCTTCCACGACACTGAATTGACGGCATTACTTGATGGGAATCCGTGGCAACCGCAGAAGAAGAAACTTGAGTTGAAGCCAAGAGACATTAAGCGTCGTTTTTTCGCCTATAAATAATTGCTTCAGCGACAAAAATGAAGGGATTTCTTCATCGTATTGTAACGGATGATGAAAAATGGATTCATTGCAGGAATCCAAAGAAAAGAAAGTCATAAGGGCATGCTTCTACGTCGTCGCCTCGGCCGAATATTCACGCTGTGAAAGTTATGCTCTGTATTTGGTGGAACCAACCCGGTGTTATTTATTACGAGCTGTTGAAACTAAGCAAAACCATCACTGGGCTTTTGTAACTAGGCACGAAAAAATGATTCTTCAGCACCACAATGCTCGTCCTCACTTAATCCAGCCCGTCAAAACCTACCTGGAAACGCTGAAATGGGAAGGGGTAAGCCCATCTGCTATATTCGCCGTCCGATTATCATTTGTTCTGTTCGATGGCACACCGTCTGGCTGACCAGCAGTTCCACTCATATACAAGATCAAGGAATGGCTCGATTCGTGAATAGCCTCAAGAGATGAACAGTTTTAACGTGACGGGATTCGATCTTAGCCAGAAAGATGGTAAAGTAGTAGCTAGCGATGGGCAATGCTTTCAATGAATCATTTGTAAATGCTTTTATAACAAAGATGCATTTTTTAAAGTTGCTTTTTTTAATTGCACACCTAAAAAATGTACAAAAAAACTCGACGGAATAACAAATTACCGAACAAATTGTCTAATTTAACCCATATATTCCTATATTCGTATCTTACATTCAGTACATTTCAGATTCTTGCATTAAGCATTTAGTACTGCGAGTAAAAATAAATTCCAAAGAATTGCACACAAATAAAAATTGGCCCATTTAGGGGCAAGCAAGACTTCAGAAAGTCACAATTTTGTTTCTGTTATTTGTCTTTAATTCCTTGTACTTTTTTAGAAACACAGAAAGACATTGAGTCAGTTCACTTGACTGAAATTTCTGTACTGCTTTGAATATGAATATTATTTCAGTTCTATATATATAGAACTATATATCCATCTTGAAATAAAAAACTGAAGGAATCGATCTAAACCGATCTAAGAGTAAACAAAAGCAAATAGAAAAAAAACCAAGAATGGGAAGTGTTATGTTATTTACCATAGCAGTACATTGTGGACCATTTTTACTGTGAAATGAATTTTTCCTACATCGTTTAATGAGTTAGTAAAATTTTTTATGTAGTTATTATTTAAATAAAATAACCTAACTAATGTAGCTCTTTTTCTTTTAAGTTTATATTTCTTTCTTAGACTTTTTACAATCTAAAGTGGTAACTTTACAAAAGTGTATAACTTTTGTCAATATTCTCTCTCTTTTCTCGCTGATAAAATTTAAGTGATTTATGTGCAGCAGAGTACAACAAATTTGCTTCAGGCGCCGACAAAATGCAACTTCTACATAAATAAATAATAATAAATAAAATAATGACAACTTTCAGGAGTATGTTGCAGAAACTGACTAAATTAGAAAATAAATCCTAAGTCCATTCATTAATAATTTTTTCGCTGGAATCTAAAATGGTCAACTTTTTAGATCATAGTTTGTAGTACACATTTTTGTGTACGTGATACTACGTTTACATGCTACATTCCTTATATTTTGAGTTTAATTCATTTTCACGATAATCCTAAAAGCACTCGACAAATACGAGTATTTTACACACATGGGTCATAAGGTGTGGTTCATATTTATACCACCCATAAACTTGCTTTATTTGTGTAACGGTACACTTTTTTGTTGTCATGAGATTCTATCAAAATACTTGCTTGGACGAAACCGCGCACACAAACTTTGGGATTTGTGCAGATAACGATAATTTTGTTCTTGCGATAATTCTGGTTTTAGCGTATTTCGCAATTATAATGCCAAGTTAGTGAGTTTTTAAAGGTGCCAGCGATAAGATTATAATTATTTTTACGAAGACGTGGTAAAATTCAGAAATAAAAAAGACATGTCGTAAGGAAAAAGTTTGACAGAACATTAAAGAGGTAAAATAATCGCTTACAAGGACGAAGGATGCGGTGGAAGAAATGAGAAATTGGGCACAAGCTGGACAGGAGCCATAGTCTCATTCAACATTTTTGACGAGATCCTGGAGGAAAAAATACTTTTTAACCGCGATGAGCGACAAATTATAAAAAGTCTCAGCAATACATCGAGAAGTTTACGCAACTTCCAAGCTGTTGTGGACAAAAATATCAGCCGCACCACCGTTTAAAATTTGAATGACTCCAAATTTGGTAGGTGGAAATGTTATGGTTTGGACAGCATTTTCTGCAGCAGGATGTTTGAAGCTGCAGTTTGTATCTTCAGGAATGAAAATGCAGATTATTCCAGAGTTTCGGAAAGCACTCTCATCCCATTTCTGGATAATAATGGGGACAGAGACTGAATTTTCCAACAAGATAACGCAGCAATCCACTTCAGCAGAGAGAAAAATCGTGGTTTTCCTCTAAAAGAATCAATGTTATGAACTGGCCAGCAAGATCACCAAACCTTAATCCCATAGAAAACCTCTGCGGTATCTCAGTGCGCAATGTTAGTACAGTTCAAGAGCCCAAAAATGCCGTTAAGGGGGCTTGGATGAAAATTTAGCCATAAATTGTAATGAATTTGTTACTAAGTACGCCAAATAGAGACTTTAATGTTATTTCTAAAAACGGAAATCAAATTTGATATTTCATTTCGTACAACTAAAAAAAAACTGTTACAATTAATAGCGGAAAACTCATTAATTGAACTTGGCATTATAATTGTGAAACACGCTGGAAATAGAATTAGCGCAAAAACAAAAGTGCTGTTATTTGCACAAATCCCAAAGTTTGTGTGCATGGTTGTTTCGTCCAAACAAGTATTTTGATAGAACATCATAACAACAAATCGTTACACAAATTACGCAAATTTATTGGTGGCCTTATAGGTATGAAACACACCTTATTCTCAGTAGAGGCATAATTGAATCCAATGCATAGAAGTTTTGGCTAATTGCATTTTATTGGCTAGTAGTGTTTTTGACTGTGTTAGGCTGGGTTGTTAGGCTGATGACACATAAATAGCTTTCAGCTGTAGCCTTTTTGTGTGTACTTACATCTACATATACATTAGGAAAATTATTCATAAAATTGTGAAAACTCAAAACTATTATAAGGCCACTGAGCGTGGCTTATTCTGACTAATTTGACTTGAGCACTTCAAAATAATTAATTCACCCTTTGTTTTTCACTTCTTTGCCGCTGTATGCGAAATGCAACGTTTTTTATTTTTGTGATGTATGGAATGTAGGCGTGGTTTTATGCAGAAGGGAACAATTTTATGCATATTTTTTAGATTATAGAAATTATGCGTATGAAGTTTCTAAGCTATAAATTAATTCCTACTAAATATTGCCTCAGCTTATGTGAAAATATTCCACCGTGTGATGTGGGGTATTCTTTTTTGTGGACCTAATATGATGCCATAGGTAGGCAGTATATGAAGCTATCGTGCCTGCAATAGTATATTCCGGCCCCGATACAACCTCCCACTAATCTTTGAACGACCGTTGACTACTGTGCTGATGACGCTACCAATAAATCGAACGTATGAGATTCATGATTTAACATTTTAGATCCATATAGAAAACAAACCAGTTCCCTTTCATTCCTACGTGTAGTCAATTCATCACTTGTTTAATGAACAAATTATATTCGTTCTACCCTGTAAGCAAATACTACTATTTATTGCAACCCTATTTTTAAGGCAGTTTGGTTGCGGTCCCCACTAATCATGAATTTAATGCAGAAGCATAATTTCTAACCTTTCGTATTGCCAGAAAACTAAACAACGTGATGAAAGACGTTGCCATATAATTGAAATATGGGCAACCTTATCATCCAATATGCAGAAGGTTATCCATTTTTCGGTTTCAAAAATAAAATTAAATAAAAACAAAGAAAGCTATGATTTCAATAAAACTTTTAACGACTTTTACGAAAATTGGCAAAAATTTATTTGTAGAAATTTTAGTAAACTTTCGCATATAATATTACTGTAGAAGTCTTTTTTTTATTAATATGTCCTACTTCTTACCAAAATTTAGAAAAGTCAACTTATTGTTGAATTATTCCACATGTCGAAAAAAATGTGTCTCTGCTAAAACTTAGGTATATAAAAAATTTATATTAGAGTGTTAAAAGATCGACCTTGTTAAGCACCTAGGAATTTTTTTCTATAAAAAAAACAAATAGATTTTAATATAAACGGCCATCAGATCTACCGATTCAGAAAATACAATGAAATCTGAAAAGCAAAGTAAGTGTCATAACTGGCAATATTCGGAGCTAAACCATACATAAAATGTATATATAGATTTTGTTCAATAGAATCCAAATCCAGATACTAAATGTTTCCAGCAGGTTAATTTATCAAGTTATTGTCTTCTTCGACTATTTCAATCAGGTTTTTGCCAAAATTCCACGTTAATATTCAAATCCAGAGGCTTTAACTTGCTTGTAATTTGGACTCTGTACGGAAATAAGTCTGAGTCATCTTGAATTATGCGTTGAATGACTCCAATTTGCACCGAGTTTTGAGTTGAAACACTTGGATTTGCCCGAATTAACAATGTTACAGCCGCGAATATGTCTTGCATCCGAACATAAGAATCTCGATGGTACGGTCTTTGTACCAGATTCGGTGAACATGTTTACCCACCTCATAATGGTCCACCAATTCGGGGAAGTGCCGCCAAACTCCCGTCTAAATTCTCTTTGGACTGAAATGAAGGACACTATCCAAATTTTCTTTTCAGTGTTACAGGCATTTTTATTTTAATTTGTCTTTATTGCATGAGAAGTTTGCAAAAAGCATCATTTCATGTTTTGGCGACGCCAATTGGCCACTAAGATCATGCGATTTGACGCTGTTAGACTTTTTGTGGGGCTACATCAAAGACCGTGTTTACATGGATAATCCCCTAATGATGGATCATTTGAAAACCAACATTCGTCAAATTACCACCGATATACCATCCGAAATGTGGGAAAAGGTGGTCGAACACTACCTCAAAGCATCCACTGCTGCAATTAATCCAGAGGCGGTCATTTTAATGATGTTGTATTCCGTACGTAATGGCAAGATCCAAGCATTATAATGAAATAGAAGTTCCATACTTTTGAAAGCAAAAAATTGATAACCCGGTATGATACAATGTTGTTGCTTTTTGTTTTGCGCATCACTGTATGATACTGATGTATAGGGTGGCGTATAAGGAACGTTACAATTTGATCAGTGAATAAATTTTTTGTTTAAGTCTTCTTGTTCGTCCCTTTACAGGAATTAACGAAATAATACTTGGAAATTTATGATGGAAAGGCTCTGCACAGAACAAAGAACCAAAGTTGTTCATTTTTACTTTGAAAGTCAGCATTCCACTATTCAGATCATGTCGAAATTTCTTTCATGTTCGAAATGCTCCTAGCGCTCCAACAATTTACTGATTCAGTGTTTTTAGCAACAAGAGGCTGTCTGTGATCCTCCGCGTGCTTTAAGACCTCGTGAAATTCGAAATGAAGTGACCATTGCTCGAGTGCAAGCAAGTTTTGAGGAAACCCCCGAAACTTCCACCAGGCGACGTTCTCAGCAGTTAGAGATGTCTAGGCGCGCTCTGCAGAGAATTTTACATATCTTACATCTTTTCAAACCCATATAAGATGCAATTAAAACAAAATGATGCACAAGAACGCATTCAATATAGTCGCCGTTAACGTTACTTATGCGCCACCATACAGAAAGGAATACGTCCGAGCAAAATACGTCCGATTAAAAATTCGTTCTAGCAGCCAAAGAAAGAAATGAACTTCTTTATGAAAGCTATGTCATTTACAAATATGGATCGTTTAACAACCGAAGAAAGCGTAAAAACAGTTAAAAATTACTACAAAAGTGTTGATTTAAACGTGGCCTTTCATTCGATTGAAATTTTCTTCAGCGATGAACCCCAATTCTCAATTCTTACGTCAACAGGCAAAATTGTCGCACATGGGGCTCGGAGAACACAGAAGTGACTGTGGAAAAGCATTTGCATCTAAAAAAGTAACTGCGCGCTATGGCCTGGAGGTGATATTGGGCCGTATTTTTTCGAAACTACCTCAAAGTAATCCCCTGCTGCAACCAATCCAGAGGCGGTCATTTAAATGACATTGTGTTTTGTACATAAAGGCAAAGTTCAAGCATTATAATAAGATAAAAGTTGCATCGAAATCATAGCTTTTTGTGTGTTTTATTTAATTTTCTTTGAAAACGAAAAAATAGATGACCCTACATACCGGGCTTTGTATCCTTCAAGCGATTGTACTGAATTCAATCAAATTTGGCACACATTATGCGTTTGATAAACTTAGTTCTAAGAATGAAAATGGACAGCATTGTCATGCCACTTCTGGCAGCTCCCATACGAATAAAGCGATTTATGGCGATTTTCCCCTCGTAATCCATCACACTGTAGTAATTAACTACGGTAATCTAAATGTTTGTCAGTTGTACTGCATTGCAATGCGTCGTAAAACTTTTACAAAAAAACGACCGAGTAACTACACTCCCATATAAATGACTTAATTCACCTCACGTACTAGTGGATTCATGTTTCCATTCAATATTTGATAATTCGTAATACCAACGTGAAAGGACTTTGAGTGAAAATATAGCGTACCGCGATTGTAATTATATGTGACTATCGTTCGCATGATCGCTGGTTCAATTCCACATACATCTAGCTATCGTTATTTGAGCGCTGGTCATCTCACACTTCGAGCAGTCAAGTAATTGACAAATCTGTCGATACTGTAGGTCCCATTGAGTGAGTCTAAAAACAAAATGCATTTAAGCCACTGAATCTAAGAGGCTGCTCCATATCTTATTCATGGGATGCAAGGAAATTGTTCTTTTTTATATGTAAATTAATTTACCTGATTAAAGTTCTATATTGTTGTCCCTGCTATTAATTGCCACCCAACTCTTTACAAATTCATAAAAATAAATAAATGCAAAACATTTCATTTATAGATAAAGATTTTTTATTGTAATTTATTTATGATCAATCATAATATCGTTTGCTTAAATGAAACACACACATGATAAGTTTAAATATATTTTCTTGCTTAGTTGTTGCTGTCTTTAATAATTGTTCATTCTTTCATAAATTTTTGTTTTTCAACTTCATGCTGTATCCATTTTTAAGGATTTGTTGTTGTGTAATCGCCTGCGGAAATTAAAAGGACGAATGTTATCTCGTATTTAGCTAAATAATAATAAAATCTCCAAAAATTGTGGGAAATGTAAACGCAAAACTACGGGGATTTAAGTTTTTAGTATGAGAAGATCCAATAGTTGGCAACTTTACTTAATGTAATTTAAGTTGTAGTTTATGTGTGAAATATTCATATCTTCTAAATGTAAGTTAAACAATTGAGAGCAAAAATTGAAGATGTTAATAGGGAGGATTGCTTTTAAATATTCATTCATCTAACTCAGTTTCAAAACATAACTGTATTGCTTTAAAATATTGGAGGAGGGAGAGAGGGTAGGAGCAAAAATGCAATTCCAATTCGACTTCTCAGCACAACAATCGATCTTTGCCATTCATAGTTTGTAGCCCTCGCTCGCTGCCAGTCAATTTGCATTCGATTTAATGGATTAACATCATTTGATCAAGCCAATTAGTTACATGATTGGTTGTTACAATTAAATATTTGTTCATAATCGTTATATATCGTGTTTTGCTTTTGGTTTTGGTTTTCAAAATTGTCAAACTATAAACTACGCACACACACATAAAGAGAAGAAAAAATATTTATTTCTTATTCATTGTGAGTTAATTATTATGTTTTCGTAATATCTTCGTATTGGATTTTCTTAAATATGTATCTCATTTGACGAGTTTTCATTTCATATAGTTTTAGTACTTTGTTAGTTCGCAAACCCGAACGAGTTCGCCATCTTAATTATATGGTTTTTTGTTATTATCGTTTATTACTTAATATCATTAACATTTTTGAGTTTTGTTTTTTACTTTTTGTTTTGTCTTGATTTTTTTGTTTTGTTTTTTTCTTTTTTGTTGATATGCAAATAAGAGGAAACCTTTTCGAAAAGATTTCAGTTTGAATAACGTAAAACTCATGTCTCAAAACCATTTGAAAATCAAAATATATAAAGTGTTTCCTTTGAAGAAAACCAAAATACAAAGCTTTTTAAATACCATTTTTTGTTTTAAAATACATTTTTTTAATTTTGTTTCAGTCTTTCCAGGAGTTCTCTATAATTTGTCTTTTTCCAAAAATTCATGTATTTCTATTCGAAAGTAAAAAAGCCAACAGCATACGCTTGTCAAATTCGAAATTAAATAGTGTCCTTGAAGGATGTTGTTCTCATACCAAGTTATTTGTATTTTTTTTTTTTTTTTTGTAATCTTTACGATAATTTGTTAGTTTTTTGTGTGTTTTATTTATCCTACTATTTCATCGTTTATTGTTTTGTCGTTTTGATTATTTGTGCATTACATATATATATGTTGAGGCATCAGAGCAAAGTTTGAGGATTATAAATATTCGCAACAAAACAGAAAAGTACTGAACTGTAGATCAGCTAACAATCATCAGCTGTCTGTTTAATGTTACCTCTTTAATATCAGTATGTATGCTAAGTACAGGTTAAACTGGATTTTTCAAAATAGCCATTTTCGAGTTACCAGTTTAAACAAGCTTGTCGATTCGTTTACCAATTTTTGAAAAATACAAAAAAATATTTAAAAATGGGCTTTTATTCAACAAAGTACAGATTAAAATACAAAAAAAAAAACAGCCAACAATGTTGTCTGACCTATTCTGTATCCATAAGATCGTGTCTGTAAAACATAAATACTAACTGTAGCAGAAAATTTGATGATGAAGCCATGATGTCACAATGTCGGCATTAAAGCTAAGATTTTCCACAGCTTTGAAACAACATTTTACACTTAGAATGCTTAGCCGACATTGACGTGTTGTTAAAACAAAATTTTTACCCCTTGAAAAATTATGTTAATGTCGATAATGTCAATAATTAATGTAAAACCAATGTAATTGCCTTTTTACATCCCCTGATGTACACATCTTCTTAAGAAATATGAGTGCTTTTTTTGTTGCAACTTTGCTTCTTGGAAAAATTAAAAAAAAAAAAAAAGTTTTTTAATTTTTTTTTGGTCGAGTGCCCGAAAACTTGGTTTATGAAAAAAAGTGATTTTTCGAATAACATGAAAGAGTCGGTTGTTTGCACATCATAATGCTGAAGGACTTTTGCACTTTTTATTTGTTATTTTTGGTCCGTCGGTGCAACCTAAACGCAAACTTGTGCCTCTCCACACTGTCAATTTTGAAATTTTCAAATTTTGTCTCTGGATTAGTCCACAGTATTTAAATAATTTGTTTGTGAAATTCATACAACCAAAATATTCGGCACCAAAATAAAATATTCAAGCTAGCTCCACGAAGAAAATTCCACGAGACTCGTGAAAAAATTTTAAGACCTTTCTTTTTGTTTCAAACATCAAAACCGGGATAACTTACATTTGTACGCCGTAATATGTTCGACAATCTATTTACAAAATTGTAAAATTTTAAAAATCTAAATTATTCTGATTTCAGTGTTGGAAACTGACAATTTCCTCGCGAAAAAACATAGAACAGTTTGTAAACAATTCCGCCGCGAAATGTCAGCACGATACCAGCTATTCGATAACAAAGTGTAGGCCGCATTGTCGGAGCAAAATAGAAAATAATAAATTCTCTCTGAGGGGAGGGATTGGTCAAAATTCGTTCAATACATCTAATTTAAAATCCCTGGGGGTGCTAAAAAAAGTTCTGGGAGGCTTAGCATCTCCCCATTGCTGTGAAAAAATTCAAAAATCTTCACAAAAGCTGAAGTAAGTCACTGTTTTCTATTTGCTTCTTCAAAATTAACTTATCGATCGATATGTTCCGAGACTAACAGACAGATGTCGCCCTAACAAAAAGTCGATATTCGTTTTAGGAAATCACAGCCTTCAATTGAAGTCTATCAAGACTTCAAATCATTTTTAAGCTTGAATTATAGTGTTTAAAGTGACGATACTTTGGCTTTTGTACGTAATGAAAAACAAGAGTTTCGTAAATTAATTAAATATTGCGTTTTCACGTATTTGCTTATTTGTAATTTTCTTAAATATAAATGTAAAAGATTATATTAATTTTGGAATGTTTCCAAACATAATTGGAAAATCTCATTTTTATTTAGAATTTTCTCAAAACAGCACAGAAAAATCGTTCCAAAAGGAACGGGTAGATTTTGATATTTCACGACGGTTGTGATATTTCATATTTGTCAATTTTTCTATATGTTATTTTTCCGACAATTAAAACAAATCAACTTGGCACCGCAGCACGGAACAACGTACGTAAATAATAACACTTTGTTATTGAAATAAGTGCTCCTCTAATGCGTTCGGTGCCTCTCAGTCGGCATAGTCGTCTTTCCCAATCGACTGGTTCAGTGAACAATCAGGCAACATCCTTGTTGAACCCGAAGCAGTCAAATCCGTGCCGCGGTCTTTCGCAAACATTAACATAGCGAATTTTGCGACGAAACTTGGGCCCACATCCGTACAGAATTCAACTAGTCTAGGAATTGACGGAAAACAGTGGATTGATCCACCAAGATTGTGCAATTTGATGCCGTTAGACTATTTCTTGTGGGATTTACTTAAGTCACAGATCTATGCGAATAAGCCACAAATGAGCGCTGCCCTCGAAGTCAACAAAATCCGCATCATCGCTCATATTCAGCCAGTGTCACATGCGCCAGTGCCGTAGAATTTTGGGTGTTTCAGATGCGCGAAGGCCGTTTGAACGATATTACACACATAATTTAATACGTAGACCTTTCGAAAACCGTTGATATTTCATATAAAACGTATTTCATTTAACTTTAACACTATAAGATCTCATTTTCATTTGGAATTCTCTTAAATGAGAATGAAAAATCTCAAGTTCATAGAAAATATTTTTAATTTTAATTGGAAATGGTTTATTAACAATTATACCAGTCTTCAGTCTATTTTCATAAAACCAATCACTTCATTTGTCTGCCGGTTTTTATTCGTCTTTGTAATTCAAATAGATTTTCTGATCTGAAAAACGTTAATTTGTATAGAATATTTTTGCCATCAAACCATTATTTACGTGTGCATCAATATCAAGAAATATTGAAAAAATAATGGCAGCATTGAAAACTTTGGTAGTTGACGAAAACTTTCATACGCTTTATAAGAACCGAATCCCCAGTGCTGTCTTTCATAGACGATTCGTCCGTGTAACGTTCTGAACATTTTATGGAAACAGCTGTTAATTTGTAATCTCTGCTCTCCCAGAAATTGGGTCAACCAGATAATAACATCGACTTCATTGCACCCTATGCATAGTGATGTTTTCTTTATCTCTGATGTTGCCCAATTCAAGTATTTATCAAGTAGATGATTTTTTAATGTTGCCACATCGATTTTGTGACCAAAATTATCAATCTATGTGAATGGAATAAGAAGAAGAGTAGTTAAAAATTACACAAGCAAGCGAGACAAACAAAGCAATTTCATAATAATTTCCCTTTCAGCTCTCGAAAGAAATTGATGTTGTTACGACATTTTCATCTTTTTCTAACATCCACCACCAGTTGCCACGTGTTTTCAACAAATTAAATCTATGTGTATATAAATTTTGCGTTACTGACTGACTGACTGATCTACTGATCATCATCGAGGTCAAACGGCTAATGCCAGAATCACGGAAATCTAGGGATAGATGCTGTATTAGAAGTGATTTGCCAAAATTCGTATTTTTTGGAATAAACACATGGTAAAAGGGGATAAATCTAGTACCGATGCACAGGTCAAATGTTTATAACTGAATCATGAAAATCGGTAGCCACATTGCTCTTCTTTAAAAGTCATATTTTTAGGGGTGAAATATGGCAAAAAGTGACAAATCTGGTATTATCATCTAGCTTAGACGACTCGAATCATGAAAATTTGTTGGCCATATTCGATATTTATGCCTTTAGAAGTCAACACAGGGTAAAAATGATTAAACCGGGTGAAATTACCCAATTCAAGCGACTAAAGCTAGAATCATAAAATTTGGTGTCCATCTTAGAATTCCATAAGTATATATAAGTATTTTTCGAAATTGATGTCTTTAAGAGTAGAAATGGCCCGAAAGCAATCTTGAACATCTATAATATCCTAGCTTAAATGGCTGGAGCTAGAATCAAGGTGCTAATATTCTTCTTGCAGGAGTTTTTAAAACAACAAGTGTTGAATTTAGAATTATGAAAATTGGCGTGCTGATCTTTACTGAAAACGTTTTTACTTTCATACTTTAAAAATACAGATGACAGTACACGGAAATAGCATCATAATCCACAACAAATGATAAAAGCTAAATTCATATATTCACGATTGTCGATTCCCAGATTTTTTCGAAATTCGAAAGAAAAAGGACCAAAATGGCACCATAGCTCATAACAAATGCGTACACCCTGCGTGTGCACTTTTACAGATGAAAACGGGGAATAATAGAAACGTCCCATAAAAAATGTCTAAAGCTGAAATAATCAGTGAAACCCTTTTGCGTCGTATTGACGCAGTGTTAGGATTGTTATGAAATTTGTGCCTTTAGAAAATAGACAAGAAAGAAAGGGGACATAAATGGCTATGCCGCCTGAAGCAAAAACTGAAATCACGAAATTAAAAGTGCCTGAATATTTGGACTTTCGAATTCGAACAGGTTATAAATTGGACAATTATCTAACTCTAAATTAGACCGAAATGCTCAAAACAGCAAGACCAATCTTAAAGTGAACATTCTTTTTACGGCCTATCTGATCTATAACAACGAATTTTACTAAAATCACCTTTTCAGGTAAAAACTCGTGGATGAGGGAGAACTAAAGTGCTGCAGTGATAATAAAGAAATTTCTGTTGTCCGAAACGCAGCAGTAGCTTCTGCATAATCAAACCACTGAAGTCAGAATCGTGAAAATTGACAAGAAGAATTCTTCTAGCCGTACTAATTTCCCCTTTTTATCAAAAATGTACATCCACGCGTCAGAAGTAGCGGGCCTAGAGGTAGTGGTTGTATCTGCTATCAAGTTAGCGATAATAACTTAAATGCAAATAAAACACCAGTTATGTCTTGGACGTATACTCAATTATGAGTCAGAGTGTTGGGTATTCTATTAACGGTGTTTCTTTTTTATTTCAGATCTCCGCTTTGAAATGAATTTGAATGAATTTGAATTCAAGATTACTTTCGGGCTATGTCTTTTCGAAATTCTTTATCATGGCGGACAACTAATTCAACCGATTGTTGTGATGATGATCATCGTAGTACTGTAAGCTCTTAATAGTTCACTCCATTTTGATTTATATTCCTCATACTCTCTCTGACTGCCATTGTTGATTGTAAATATTTTATAGTATTTTTTTCTTTGTCTGCTATTTCTTTGCTTTTGTTGTTTGTTTGTTTTTTTTTATCTTTATATTTTTAATTTGGATTTTTGTTGCTTGTAATATAACTATAGCTGGATATTTTGCATTATCTGAATTGTCATGATGTATTCATTAGTTTCACGCGTTTCTTTTTCTTCTTATTTTGTTGTGTGTGTGTTTTTTTTCACGGTGTATAGGCAAATGTAATATATCGTATCGTATCATATCATAATATTGTTAATTTTTCTTTTGGTTTTGCATGCAACACTGAGAGAAAAAATGGTAGGCTTTAAGTTTTGCTTGCTGTGTTATAAATAATTGGGTTTAGTTTAGCATTTGCTGCTGATGTCGGTTGTTGTTGTTTTCTGTCAATTGAGAATTTTGTTAGATTCCTAGTGAAATGAAAATTGATTATAATCATAGTAATAATAATAATAATATTTGTTTGTTTATATGAGTATAACATAGACACCGATTCTTGTTTTGTTATTAATTATTATTATTTGTTTAAATTTATTTTTATTTTGTTGTGATCAAAGAAAACTTGTTGTTGTTTTGTTTTTAAGGTCTAATATTCATAAGCTACAATACTTTATTTAATGTAAATATTTGTTTTTAGTTTTATTTTTTATTTTCTTGCTTTTTATTTATTTTTTTTCTGTTTTGTTTTATTTTGTTTAAAGAAGGCCTTTGGGCGGCTTTGTCTGAGACACTAGAAAATGATTTTGTTTCAAGGATAACTTATAAAATTAATTAAATTCAAGCTGAGCTTTAGAATTGATTTTGTTTTGCGTTTTGTTCTTTGTTTTGTTTTGGGTGTTGTTTTTTACTTTTTGTAACTCTTGAAGAAACCAAATGTATTTTTGTTTTTTTCTTTATTTTTTAAATCAAAGTTTTGTAGTTATTTTGAGGATAATAACGATTTATCATTCGTTTTGAATTTGTCACCTTCTTTAAGTTATTTAAGTTCCGCCATTATAAATCCCTGATAAAATATTATTTATTTCATTATTTATTTCATTTGTTAAATACCTACTGTTGTGTTGTTTATTAATATTATATAATTTGTATTGAATAATTTTTCTCATAAGCTTTTCTTTGATTTTTTCCTATTAAAATATAAAAGTATAAAAGAGTAACTTGTATTAATTTGTGTGTGGAAATCATAGAGTTTTCATTGAGTGAAATATTTTAATATGTTATCACACCATTTTTAATTATTATTATTACTTTTATTATTATATATATGCTGGCGGGAGGTTTTCTTTGTCTTTCTTTTTTTGTTTAAACATATTTTAAGTCATTTTATTTCGTTTCTTCTACAAGTCGCCTGTACGGTATCTGGACAACACTGGGAAATTGCAAAACAAAAAAGAGTTTTAGAAAAAGATTTCGAAATATAGAAAGTACAATATTTTTTTTTTATCTTACGATGATGATGATGGTGTCACTGATAAAACGTAACTTTTGGAACTGTCTGCTGGAATGCAATTTCAAAGTATTGGCGCGATACCATTTATTACAATATTCTGTAAAACAATTCCAAAATTTTGAGTTTGAGTTAATTTTTCTTCGATTGAGTTTGTGACATAGAAAACCCGATATTATGCATTTCTCATCGAGTTCTTTCTAAGACCAATAGAGATACTATAGACGGAAAGTTAACTGTAGTCCGTATGAGAATTCCTATCTAACGTTAGGTTCATCCCACAGCTAATATTTCTCTGCCTTAAAAAAAGAGATTAACTTGTGGCTTTTTTATTTTATGCCAGAACAAAATCGTTCTTACACAAAAAAAAAAAATGTCAAAATATCACAAAATGTCACCAGTTTTTCGCGAAAGTAAACACAGTTTGTAATCAGTAAAAAACAAAGTAACTGATGAGTGTTGCAGCCAAAATGTTACTTAAAGATGTTGTAAGAGTTTTTTTTCTGAACTGCGCTGAAATAGAGTGTGTTTCAAATTTGTATGGCCTACTGCTGCAGCGAAAATTTCCCCAAAGTGTTTTCCAAGAAACTACACATTCCGGTGGCCTCCAAAGTCTCTGGCTCTGATGTTTTTGCGAAGTTGTTGCAAATGTTCAATATATTGAACGATAATTGAACCAGTTTACGGTGCACCCTCTAGGTGTTAATGAATAAGATCAATTAATTTGAATTTTGGGTAAATAAATTCGAATAACCTATTCAAAATTCAAATAGTTTGGAAAAGAACATGATATGAAAGAAATATACAAGCATTTTAAGTGGTCCACAACAAAACATAAAATATGAAATGCTCAATTATTCATTGACCAGAAGTCAATCAGTTGTTTGATCAATCGATTAATCGCGAGTTTTGAATAATCAAAATTATGATTAATCGATTAACCGATAATCGATTAACTTAAGTAAATGATTAATAGGTTAATTCATTAATCTGGATTTAGGTTCATCTGGTTAGCTGATACAATCAATTAATCGCACATTCCTAGTTTTTTCACAAAATCCTCTTCTTCCCACATACATCTTATTTCAATCGAAACACTGCCTCTGTGAGATGCAGCAGATGAAAAGTGTCTTCGAGTTAAAAGATTAGTCTTCTATATTTCCATTCGAAGGAATGTAGATATATATCATTAGATATTCATGGATCAAGGCAAATTTAAAAGTTTTAGTTTCGACAACAATACCTCTACAATATTAATGGTGCTGTTGCTACGAACTTTGACAATAATGACGTAGTGCGAAAAAATTGCCCATTTATTCGAATTTTTAGTTTTGAAACGGGACGCCCGTTATTTGATGTTTTGGGTTAATTCGTTTCAATGGTTTCTGAAAATGGAATCTCCAGATTATGGATTTTCTAAAAAAAAATCAAATTTAATATACATTTATAAGACAATACGTTCAGTAAATAGATTCAATACGTGCAATAGATATTACAATTTACATAGTTAAGTCAATAGATTACGTACGTTTTAAGATGAGAATGACATGTTCACTTCCAAAATGTTCGAAAGATATATTGGAAATATTGAAATGAAACATTTATATAGAGGATATGGCTTTTGGGTAGTCACAAGATATTGACGGACATTTTTTGTCATCTTATCTAATGAGGTTGCCCTCTGAAGGGTGTCTGTAGACTAGACTACAGACTAGTGATTGCCAAATTTCTAGGTTAACCTGATAATGTTAAAGGTAAGAAAAACAAAAGTTTGTTAAAATAAAATGTAGTCATTCCTACTTAAAATCTTAACTGCCGTAAATGTTTATGAAACTTCTTAAAATCCATCACTGTTCACATTTTTTAATCACTCAAATTTTGCACACATGAAAAATTTTAAACTTGAGCACGAAAAACAGTGCCTAGGCAACCCCTAGGCGCTATGAAGAATGTCATATTCCGTCTGAAGATGGCAATGCCTTAGCCAATTGTAGAACGCGCTGGGTGGAAAGTTGTATGAAGAAGGACACTGTCTCGGAAGAAGCAGTTAAAGAAAAATACGGAGAGTGTATTTCCGCTTGGCAAAGTTTGGTGAAGACTAAAAGCTATATTAAAGGATGAGAGGTAATGGTTATGGTAATAATATTGATGAAAATATTTGGTCAATAATACGCAATGTGTGCTACATTTGTAGGGAGAGAACATGCTGGAAATGGAAATGGACTACTTTGCTAAGCCATCTCTCGAACCTGCTGAATTTTTCCTTTGTAATTCTTAGCTAATAAATACACTGCATTAAGGCTAGGTAGAATTTGGAAAAACTCAACTAAAGAATCATGTCTTATCGATAGCGCTCATACAAGATAACCGATACAACCCATATACTCTTCGATTCATGCCTATTTTTCAATTGCCCTAAATTGAAACAAATTTGGCATAAGACATACGAAACAATTTTAGGTCTGAGAATGAGAATGGACCGTAATGTTACATCTCTTTTGGTAGCTCTCATGTAAAAAAAAGATTAACCGAAATTCTATTTTCACTTCGTAACTATTCTTATTAATAGGCTGCAGTAGTCTACATTTTTTGTTTATCGTATTCGACAAAATTAGAAAAATAGAGTGGATAACCCCGAATTGTCTATTACTTCCCACTTAAAAATTGCCATATATTCCTACATTCATATCTTTCATTTAATTGTATTAAATTTGGTGTAATTTGGCAAGCATCAGACCTTTTATGAACTTAATTGTATAATATAAACAGAAATTGTGAACGTTCTTCGATTTGTTTGTACAAAATCAATGGTTTCCTATAATTTTTAAGCAGAAGGTTGCTACAGGTCATTCGTATCATTCGTATTAAGAGCAATATTTGATAGGAACCAAGTGACACGGCGCACTTTTGTATCAGAAAAGAAATATGTTGGGACAATCCATGTGTAAGTCAGTTTACCTTTTTGTGTTGGTAAAAGCTTATGTTACAAAGAGTATATTAAATCAGGAATTATCAAGCAAGCCCCATAAACTTTCCCAGCAAAAAAAGTACAGCCACAGAGGCAGAAATTCACTACAAAGCGGTGAAAATATGCGTAATCAGTAGTGAGCTTAATGCAGGTATGTTATAGGAAGAAAATACTTTTGCGTGATGCGACTTCATCACATTTTCATGAAAATTGTTGTAGAAATGGAAAAAACACTTCTTTTGGTGCACTTTTTTTTATCAATCCAAGGAATCCATTCGAAATATTGTTTCTTTCAAATAGGTCTTTTGATAAGTTTGCTATGGAAATTCGTTTTTTTTTTTTGTTTTTTTTTTAACGACAATATTTCCATAAATTTAAACTATTAAAATCAACGCTTAAGTAGTTTATTTGCTCTAGATTTTGTATCCAACAAAATGGTAAATCTAAGGCGGTGTTAGAGAATCTGTCGTCGATAATTGGAGGAAGGTATACTGCCATCATAAATGCGTTTGCATTGAATCTTAATGACGTCGTTGAATTTCGATGCAATTCAGCTTATTAGGAACTGATTAACTTTTCTGTTTTGGAAGTGACATAAAAATGCTTGTATGAAACTGATAAACAAACATTTACTGTGTCTTTCGAAGTACTGAAAATGTAATTTTTGAATGACATCCAATTTGTTGCTGGGTTCTTTAAAAATAAGTTTTATATGCAAAGAATTCAGGGCAAAAAATTCATTTAAGGAGCATTTTGAAAATGGGCAGACTATATGGAAAATGTATGAAAACATGTTTTATGGTTCTCGTTTAAATTTTCACTTTTACAATTTCTCACTATTAGGAACTTTAGACTTTATTTCTGTTCTAATAAAAGTCTGTCAATTTTTTTCAACTGGGATTTTATAAATTTTGAGGGGAAATCGTCTAAGATTTTTAAAAATGAGGAATTGCAATTTTTTTAATCACAACTTTTTTTAAGATTTACGAAAATTAAGAATTGGCATTTTTTGAAAATCTCGAAAAGCTCAAACTTAATTCATCACAACATTTGATATTTTATTACAGGAGTACTTGATAACATTAATGTCTCCTTTCCCCTGTTGCAAATGAAATTTGCAATTGTTTTGACAATTTCACAATTCGTGTTTCCAGATACATTCGCACACACTCACACTCATCTATAAATTTGTTCGTCTAATTAGTTACATACAAAAGTGTGTAGTTTTATGTATGTGTTTTGTTATTTAATAATATCTAATGTCGTAAATTTGTTTGCTTTTTAACATCATCATCTACTGGAGAAGAAAAAATCGATTATTTATATTTATTATATATATATATATATATATGTATATATATATATACATATATATATATATATATATATATGTCTTTTGTGTTATTTTACATTTAATTAAAAGTCTAAATTGCATAAATCTTTCAATGTTTCTGTTTCAATGTTTTATTGTTAAATTGGGTGTAATTAATTATTCATTTTTAGAATTGTTTTTTTTTTCTTTGTTCATTTTTTTATTCTTATTCTGCAATAGTCATTAGATATTTATTTACACATTGGTTTTAATTAATTTTTCCTTTGTTTTCGGGGGATTTTATATGTTTTTGCCTTAATTTATGCAAAACTAGACTTGTCTACTATCACATGTATTATTAGAAGAGGTTATGCGGGGTGTACACATTTGCATTTTATTTTTTTATGATTTTGAAAAATTTACACACACACAGACACACACATATGTATATATATGATATATGTATATGTATACCTATATATGTATATACTTACAATATATGAGAAATTGATTGGTTTACAATGCACACATCAGCAGTGTAGATATATATATAAATATATATACATATATATTTTGTGTGTGTGTGTGTAGATCTTTCAAAACTTATCTGAATGTACTGAACCCAATTTTAATTGGTAAAAATGATTCACAATCGTTTTCACATAATAAATCATACAATATTTTTACACAATTATTATCAATAATGCGATAATAAATAGTTTTCGAACAAAAATAGTTTTCGATTTGATTGGTTTCCTAAATATTTAGTATTTACAATGTTTGCTGTTGTTGTTATTGGATTACCACCTAATATCATAGTTAGTTTGTGAGTTTATTCTTTGACTTAATTTATACAATTTGTTATTTGTTATTTTATATTTTCTTATAGCTAAGAATTTACAAGTAAGTAAATTAATGCACAATACTGGAAATCACTTAAGGATTTTTTACTGTAGCAGATCACATTAATAGTGGCAAACAGTGAACCACATAGGAAAACTACTATCTTACAAAGCCGAGTGTTAAAAAAGGAAGCTAAACGTTAAACTAAATAAACCAATTAGTGTTGTGGTCGTGCAATAAAGCAAAGGAACGAACTGATACTGAATGTTTGTAGTTTGAATATTAAATATACAAATCCACTTCGCCTATTAAGATTAGTATTGAACTCGTTAGAACGAATGTCGCTATAATGTTTGATTTCGCTGAATTGACGTGAAAGTTTATTTAAATCACAAAATTTTTATTTTATATTTCTAAACATGCCGCAAAGTCCTGCTCAGGGTAGAAGCATAGCCTTACAAATTGACGAATATAATCGTAGACATTTTATCAATAAAATGTTATAACAACGATTTATTTAATCGGATTTTTGAGAAAGCATAATCAAAAGTTAAATTTTAAAAGCCAGATTTTCGAATGCTTAATGCATTTTTCTATTTAAAAAAAAACCGCACTAATTATGAGTGAGATTATTGAGAACCACTAAAAATACCCATTTTCGTAGGAAAACGGATCATACCGATACAAAATATATGATAATAAAGCGTTTTTTTTATCTGACGATGGTTCGATACAAGTGGAACAAGTGGGCTAATCATTAATATAATATCATTAATATAATAATAATAAATATATGATTAATATAATATCATTAATATAATAATCATTAATAAAAAAACTTGCCCATATAAATGTTTTTTTTTTATTATATTTCCAATAATTGTGACATCTTTTCATTACCTAAAAGCTTATATGGTAGTAGTTAATACGTATTAGAAAGGGTCATTCCAAGTTACATAAATCTTAAGAACCTCCCCAATTGTCATTTCTAAATGCATATTTTTACTGGAAATACGAACAAAGTCAACATATAATGTATGGCAAGTGGGTGTTTGTGACGTGCCCACCCATCTGGCACTGGATCGTTATAATAACCTCCTCACA
This sequence comes from Philornis downsi, assembly GCA_019455685.1. Lineage (NCBI taxonomy): Eukaryota > Metazoa > Arthropoda > Insecta > Diptera > Muscidae > Philornis > Philornis downsi. The sequence goes on along the minus strand of JAHXMU010000119.1, from coordinate 660,621 downwards.
GTGGATCCCAGATGGGCGAAATGGATACCGTAGAAAGAAGTTATTACAAGAAGAGAATTCAGCTTCTCAAAAATGGACAATTAAACAATTGCTCCATTTATTCACTAATTAAAAGTTATGTTTGTTGGTAGTTCATGGGTACCTGGCCACAAGCTAAGAGGCCGTCTGAAATATTGCCGTATTCCAAAATAAATGATTTACCCTACAAAATGGTTGGATTTTTTAATTTTGCTGCCTTTTTTAATTCCTAGATAACAAAGGCAATTCCCCATGGCAAGTTACTGCGTCAAGAAACACGTGCAAATTATAAAACTTTCTCATCCAAATAGGTGTTCCCCAGTCGACTAATCGATTAATGTTTGGTGGCCAAATTCCTATTGACTGGTTCAGTAAACAATTGTCCAGGCCCCGTATATTAACGGATGAAAACGTCATCAGTGTTCGTAAGAGCGTGCAGGAGAACCCGAAAGAGTTTATGAACTCACACACAAAAACTCAGGCATCAACGTTTTCGGAGACATCAACTTAAAGAATCTTACGTCAGGACTTGAGCTTACATCCATATAAAATTAAGCTAAGCCAGGGGCTGAATGAAAATGATCAAAGACAATGTCATGTATTTACTAACTGGGTTCTAAAGCAATTGAAATTAGGCCATGATTCACCGAAATCATGCGATTTAATCCCAACAGACTTTTTCTTGCAGGGTTTCCTAAATAGCAAATCTATAAAAGGAAGGGAGTCCCAAAAGTCAACATAACCGGTGTCATCGATCAAATTCAGCCAGAATTATGCCCCAGAACCATCGAAAAGTGGATCTCTCGAATGTCTCCATTTGGACGATGTCAATATTCTACAAAAAAAAAGTCTCATTGATTGGTCATTCAAATAAAATAAAATATTCGTTGATATCTAACACGTTTCTCCGCATGGAATAATCGGTTGTTAAAAAAAAAATTAATTTTCACAAGAAAAAAATGATTCTTCCAATACGAAGCGCCTACTTATTTGATAATAAGTCGATATTTCGATTGGTCCAGTAGAACCAACTTTGTCGAAAGAGAAATCTTAATTAGTCTGTAGAGGTTTGCCAATACAACCTCTTTCAAAAATATTTTACAGGACAGCAAATAGACGCTTTTGATAAAATTTTTGTGCAGGCATTTCATACTAATAAACGATGTTATAGAAATAGTTTCCACTAAGAAATTTCTTTCCAACATTAAAAAAAAAAGTTATTTTCGGAGAATAAAATTTGAGGGAAAAATTGAAAGCAAAAGTACTTAAATAAAAATTTCTCTTTTAATCATGTACATTTTACGAAATCATTTATAACGATATACGAGTACAATGTCTCACATTTCAGACTTTACATTTGATAAAGCATCTTCAGCAAGTATAGGTTGTCTTGGCAAAAATAAAATGAATATGAAAATGGGATTGCTAAATTAATTTAAGTTGTTTTGTCTATGTTATTTTAGAAAAATTTCGCAGTATCTTTCACACATTTTCAACTTATTTGAAATAAGTTGCTTTGTCAAATAATATTGCACTAAATTTTGAAATAGATTAATGTGATTGCTTTCGTCTCTTCTCTTTATCTAGAAGAGCCAAATTAAGAGATACAAAACAGATAGAAAAAGCTTTCAAAATTTATATGTGTAACAAAAATATTATCTTATCTCGAGATATGTTATTTTTTCCACACCGAAAAAAAATCGTAGTTGCTTAATTGAAGAAATCCATAATTATACTGGTTGCTGGTAAATAGTTTATAATTTGCTATCGAGCTTTTCATTGATGGGATTGTTCACAAAATTTCCTATTGTTTGGATACTGTCATGATAAAAATAAACATAAAAGTATTTCTAACGTAGAGCAAATTTTTTGCAAGTATATTGTAATATTTACAACATCAGGTAGGTCCTCTAATTAAATTATTATTATTTTAAAGCATCGAAGAGATGGACCATTGTTGCAGAATATCAACGAAAATCCGGTGAACCGTGAAAAATATTTTTAAAGTTATTTTAATAATTTAATCAATATGGAATTCTACGATGAAGTGCTTTGGAAGACATTTTTCGTATAAAAAAGTGCTTTGGATAAAACTTTTCCTTTAAAAAACATTTTGAAAGAAACTTTTCACGAAGAATGATTCTTGCTTCATGTAGAAAATTGCATTGTAGTCATCTGTTGGTTTAGAAAAAACAGTTTTCTTCAGTAATAATCTCTTCCGAAGCGGTTTCTTTAAAGTTTTTGTATAAAAGATGTGTTGTCGTGTTGTCTCATTTACATGATTCTTTTATATGATCACGTATTTTCGACTCTTTTCTATATGACACTTTCATGACACTTTTCTAAAGAAAAATGTTTTTCATAAAATTTTTCTATACTACCATGCCTGCAATGACAATTTCTTTGGTGTGAAAAGTATTTCCCATTACAATTTTCTGTATAAAAATTGGAAGATATATTTCATATATATTTGAAAACACTTTTGGTGTAGAAGTTTATTTTCATTACCGAAATGTGGATAATTGCTTCCGAGACACTTTCCTGTAAGAAATTTCTTCTAACGAACTTTTCTGTAAGAAAATTCTTCTTCTAATTGACTTTTCTATTCGGTAAATATCTTTCACGGATGTATTTATCTTCCAGGACCTAACACATGGTGGTAATCATACAGAACAATTTGCTAAGAATTAAAGAAAAAGATGTATAGTTGGTGTTTTATTTCCACGTATACAAAATCACTATTGAGCAAAATATGCACTGACTTATTTAAAGTTGTCCCAAATGTTTTAAATAATTATTCGGTATTTTCTTTAACTGTTCCAATATATAAAATCAATGTATATTCAAAAAAGTTAGTTGTTTGCTACTGCTAAATAGTTTTATTACATCAATTGTCAATTAATCGCCAATTTGAACTACGCTCGTTGTTAAATTGTGTATATTAGTAAATAACAACCAATTCCCATCAACTATGCTTAAGTTAGAGTAATATCGTCTGCGACATAGTTGAAATTTTAGTTCTTATCAACTACATAATTTGTTCGGTGCGCAGATATATCCCTTAAATAAAATCAGTGCATGGTGATATTTGGTGGACGCGGGAGAAAATTATTTCAACTTAAATACATTTTAGGGGACAAAAAAGGTAAGGGAGTCGTTTTTCATATGCCTACTGGCGACGAGTCGTCAAACCGCTCCCGCTATTGTGTTGAATACATAAGTTTTGGCCAGCCCGAAGTTATGTCATGATTTCTATAAAATTTGGCTCATGGCTCCCTGCTTTCTTGCGCCGTTAAATAAACTTTGAAATACTACATCTACGGTGTCTTTGCATTGTAAGGGAATTATGAATCATTATCTTAACATTTTGTTTCGCAAAGCTTAAAGTTATTTGATAAACATACGTGATAGTAATGAGATTTTTTTTTTCCAAAGTATCACAGAGCCTAGTAAGCTCTTAATTATAATTAAACTTTGTTATATACATTTAACGAAACAAAACAGTTATAGCGTTTTTTCTTTTAGTATTTTCATTAAAATTAGTATAATTTTCACGATCATTAAAAAAATTCTTTAATGGAAACAATTTTGTTTTTAAATTATCGCTTAACACATAAGTGCTACTTAAAGAAGAAAAAAATGAGCAAATTGTAATTATTTGAATCTTCCTACATGTTATCCTTCATAATGTGCATTCAGTCGCTCGTTATTTTCCCATTGCTTTTGTTTTAAATAAGCAAGAGTAGCCTATCTTATTATATCGATTTAGATTATACAAACAATTACAATATGTATATACAATTTGTGATTATATTTGATTTCTAATATTTACTTATTTTTACATATTTTGTTACTTTGTGGAGTGTATTTTAATATATACTACCACTTCAGCCAGGGACGACTCTTGTTATTTGTACACATTTATATGTTCATTTGTATGTTATTATTAGATTGTTTTATTCTTATTTGTGTTTTATTTTATTTTTTTTTTTTTTTTGAAAATAGCTGCCTTTAATTGTTATTTGTTTGTATTTTTGTTTTCCTTCTCTATATCATTTGCTGTTTTTAGGTGAAACTTTTTGTTGTTTTTGTTGTTGATTTATTTTAGAAATGTCTACTTTGCTTAGGACTATCTGTAATCTTTGCTATATCTCAAATATCCTTTTTCCTTTTCTTTTGTTTTTTTTTTCGTATGTTTACTTAGGTTTGTTAAATTTTACGAGTTAATGGTTTTTGCTGCTATGATATGGGTTTATGTAGGTATGGGATATTTGTTATTATTTATTATAAATATTTTATATTATTTGTATTTGTTTTAAATTCAACGATTTGTTTTTGAGAAAGTGCTTGAGATGTTGACATCCAATACAGTCCGAGAAAGAGCTAACGGGCGAAAAAAAAAATGTAATTTCGTTTATAAAATTTATAAAGGATTCAATAGACGGATGTATACTAACCTTGTATTAAGCCTTCTTTGACTTGTTGGGATGTGAGTTCTCGTTTCTAATTGATTTATGCTTATGACGTGACAGAGTCATAAAATTTGTGCTTTTTGACGTTTTATGTGGGGTTTTGTCTTTAATTTACTTTGTATAATGTTCCATGCTCCCATTTTAACTGCCAGAGATTATGTAGTCCTTGGTTTATAAATATAGTCAATAAATCATTTGCATGTGTATAGTCCAGAAACCATCATTGGGGGATTAAAAATTTGTTAGCCAGCTAAAATTTACAAAATTGTGTGGTGTTGGGATGTCTGTTTTTATTTTGATGAAAATGAACTAAAGCATCACCAAATTTAAAGAAACCATAAAATAAAACAACATAGGATTTATATATTTTTTTTTTGTAAAAAACAAAATTATCTATTCGAAAAAGTAAAACAAAAAAAAAAAAAAAAATATTGAAATATATAATACAAATTGGTTGGGTTTTCTTCATAAACTAAATGATAATTCTATCACACATCTTGCTCGGAGTATGTGTGTGTGTAATTGTGTATGTGTGTAATTGTGTAGAAGTGTGACAAGAAGCGATTTAATTATACATTTATATGTATAGAGTACTAAACATTAGAAAGTTTTACAACTAAAGTAAGTGTTATATGAATGTAAATGTATATACAATTGTTTAAACAAAAAGTTTTTTTTTTAAACCTAAAAGAATGATAAGAATAGAAATTCATTGTGTGTTGTTTTCTTTTTTTTTCTTTTTGTATACAATATAATCAAAATACTTATCAAGTTGCTTTTCAAAATTTTGTTAAATACAACAAATTTTATCAGGGCGAGAGGGGGTAGGAGTTTTGCAACGAACGCCCAACGAACGCCACATGAGCAAAACTTCTTTTTTTCTTTACATTTACAACTAAAAGCTAATAATACCTCTATGTCGAAATAGTTTTCTTTAAACTTTTACATGACTTTCTTCGATTGGTTGAATGAATATTACTTGGATTTTGCTTAGCATTGTTAACTGGGGTTATCTACGAGTATATATGTATATATATATATGTATATATTTATAATTATGGTAACAAATACAGCATTTACAAATATAATACAGTTTCAGTTTTCAGTTTCGCAGTTTCGCACTTGATTTTGCGATATTTGTTGTTTAGTTCTTTTTTTTACATTACTTTTGTTTTGAGTTGTCATTTCTACTTTTTCGTCTGCTTTGAACGACGTAATTTACAAAATCATAAATTCATAAGAGTATTTTTCTTTACGTTAAATTTAAAAAAATTAAAAGGCAAAAAAAATTATCTAAACTCATCTTGTACAGCACTATTTTACAAAGAAACAACTGTGTGTGTGTGTGAGAGAGAGAGTTTTGGAGTTAATTTTTCATATTTATTGAATTTTTCTTGGAATTCGTTTTGTTTGTTAATTTAATTCTTTTCTTTTTGTTTTCTTTCTATCTATTTACAATAAGTTTTGTCTTAAATTCATTTCTTCTTCTTTTATCATCATCATCATCGGTATAAAATACAAAAATATTCTTCGATTTTCTTCTTTTCTCTTTCTTTTTTTTACAGTTTTCCAAAGTTTTATCCATCAAATTTGTCTTTTTGTTTTTAAATCTTTATAGGCTTACGTCTAGTTTTGTTTCTTTTATGTTCTATTTAATAAAAATTAGTTCTTATTCGATAAAAAAGCATAAGTTTTCGAAATTGGTGGCATTCATTTTGAAGTGTTCAGTCAAATTTTGAATACGATGCTATTTTACACACAAGAAGCACACATAGAACTTAAGTCATCCATAAAGCTCTAATTGTGTTGTCTTTTCCTTCCATATTGATAATATATTGACGAAATATGATTACGATTAAGTTCCAAATGGGGGGAAAAAATCACAGAGAAAATTTTCAAGTATTGACAAAGTCTTGTAAGCATGGTTACCGTTAGAGTATGTCAATTCAAAGGAGTTCCTAAAAAGCCAAACTGTGCAACTTTATTGCTCGGGAAAAGAATGCTGATCATTCTTAGCATAAGAAAAATAGATTTCAAACTGTTTCCTAAACTAAGGCTTCTCAAAACGGCTGTAAGCTAGAAAAAATTCAATAACATGAAGAAAAATTGTTAATATAAATTTGTAATCTTTCAACTTTTCCATCTTTTGCACATTTCTAAACGTTAAATTCAAAAACCAAAGGAAATAAGAATAATGTTTATTGTGATAGATTCCTTAGTTGATACGTTTTCCTATATTTCTAATATAAATATTTTGTCATGTCTTCCTAACAACTGATCCCTTGAACCACAGTACAAAAAAATAACGCTTTCTCTCTCTTCTATATCTCCTAATTCCTCAATAGACAACGACGACAATGATGATGACATGACATTAATTGGTTCACTTTCCTAAATTTGTTTGTATCAAAATATTTTACCGCTAATAACATTCAAAACAGATGCCCCCAATTTCCAACTAAATCACATTAGTCATCATTTGAGCGTATTGTATATATTGTCAAGACCGCCGGCTTCGGACTGGCTTTCGTTTAAGGCATTGGACGCCCTTGCAGCACCCAAAATATCACCGCCCGCTGCCACATCGACTGTGGTGACGTGCGATCGATCACGTGATTGCCGTTGCTGATTCTTTTTATGTTTGATCCTCTCGGCCGCATGTTGTTCGCCCAGTGGCTCATCGCCAAGATAGACAGTGTGATAACTCACAGGACTGGCCGTACAGGTGATTTGCACTCGACTGATGGCATTACCCAGGCCATTGGCAATGGTGGGCTGCTGTGCGTACGTCAGAGAGGCATAGTCTCCATAATCATCTGAGATCTGTGTGGAATGTGTGGCACCGGAGAGAGTGTCTCGTGTCTGTGAAGAAGGTATGCCACCCATGGCACTGGCTTCATGACATATCTCGGCGTAGATGTTCTCCTTGGCATAGTCCAGCAAGTGCAGCGCCTGACGCATGGTGCCAGCCGGTATATCGGGAGGACTGCCCTCATCACTTGATAGTATCAAAGAGTCTCGCACACTGGAGTAGGGCAAATCATCCTCAATGAGACTTGCTGGCGTTAAAGGTGTAAGTAGTGAAGCGTTCTGCATATTTCCATTATTATGACCCAACAAAGAAAGACCTCCTGCTGCGCGTCGTCCCGTCACCGGCTCGCCTATATTAAAATCCAAGCGCTTTTCCGTAGATTTGTTGCAACCCTGTTGCTTCAGTTGGGCCATCGATCTTTTATTGTCGCCTATTTGTAACTTTTGAGGCAGAGAGAAATTCAACAGCTGATGCAGGCTTGATGACGATTTACTGTATTGCTTTGTCTTCACATGGAATTCATTGTATAGCTTTTCTGTTATGAACGAAGACTGCAAGGGCTCTCTATTCTCCATGTCCTCAATGTCAGTGCCAGCCTCGGATATGGTATCCGTTGTATGATGGGAGGCCAGCAGATCGGGCTTGCGCGTTTGTCTTCCAATAAGTTCGATGTCCTGCAGCGAAAGCGACTTTTGCAGCACATTAGGTTCATTTACCTTGGTGGCCGTAAACTTCTTAAACTTCTCATCGATCGTAGCCAAAGTGGTGGTTTCCGTATCGGAGCAACCAAAGTCGGAATTGCAACCGCTGGGCTCGCTGAAACTTTCTTGCTCAATACCAGTCGCATTTGATGCGTCTCCAAATCGTTCCTGTAGCAGCTTCGACATATCGGAATATCTTTCCATACTCATTTTCTTCGCATGTATATCAATGTCAATGGAGGTCAGCGATTTAACAGAATTCTTATCCTTGTTGCGGAACCATTTCTTTTTGGTCGACTGGAATACTTTCATTTTATCCGATATACGATTGGCCTGGTGATCAAAGGCTTGCTCCTTATTCTCCATATTGGCCAGATCCGTTTTGCTGAGAAATATAATGGAGTCCTCCTTCTCATGGGCTGATATTGTTGTCTTCTCCCTTCTCAAGAGCTTGGGGAAATGCAAAGGTTTTAGGATCTTCAATCCCTCTACGCGCGACTTAGAGGTAGATCTCTCTGATCGCTGTAGTATTTCAACTTCTACCATCTTTAGAAACTGATCACAGTTGAATTGACAAAACTTCAAAATATTCTGCACATTAGGATTGGCCAGCATGCGTTGCTCGTTCTCAAAACCCAAAGTATTCTTCACCAAATTCATTTCTTTGGTTAAATGTAGCTTGCGCAGATGCAGAGGACTCTGCATCTCAACATCTTCGATGGGACAGGCGACGATTATGTTTTCCGTGCTGATGCGGGTGACGCAGATATTCTCGGGGATTGCATTGGTACAACCATTGGGTCCTGAGATGTATTTTAAAGTGACGGGCAGCTCCTTCGTGGGTGGGATCAGTGCCGTGATTCGATGGACACAATCCGCGTTGATTTTCCTCTGTGAGCCATCGGTTGACATGTCCAAACGCTTCTGCAGTATTTGTGGTATGCCCGGCTCTATTTCGTAGAACTTTCCTTTGGTCACCAATGACACGTACAATGTTTGCCTCTGCTCATTCAAGAGCTGAGCATAGCGGCTCCTTTCCTTTTCCCGTCCGTGACCAGAGTTTGGTTTGCTGACACCAAGGCCACCACATGATATAGTTGGGCTCAAAGCACTGTGCTCCTGTTTGCCATCTTCATAAACGGCCAACAGTTTGAACACCTGGCCACCACGTGCCGTCGTCTTGACGTAGTGTGGCCTGTTGTTGCTTGTATTGCCACTGGACGAGTAAATATTCAAACAGCCTTCTGTTGTCGGTGAATTGGCCGTGCTACCATTCGGCTGAGATTCCATGAAGGCTGGCATATTGTCAACGGAGACAAATTTGCAGACACGCTCTCTCACCAGCTGAACGAGAGAGGTGTATAAGGTGGCTGTGGGCGTGCCCTTATCGTTGAGCATTGAGAAATATCCTGAAAATAAATGAATTGGAGAAATTGTAAATAAATTTCGAATTTAAATTTATTTTATATAACTTAAAAGAACCTATTCCCTTGCATTAGATGATAAGGATTCAGTGAGATAATTTAAGATACAGTAAGAAATTCTGGGTGAGGTCTGAATGATATCGAAACTATCAGGTGCTCAACATAGAGATATACATTATCATACTAGCGGTAAACTAGACATATATCGGGAGTTCCAATAGGGACAGATAAGTATAGACAATTCATGACGATTATATTGCTGCATCTTTTGTTAATTTTACTATTTTTTACTTTTCAGACAGTGAATCGAAATCACCATGAGAAGTAAGAGCGTTGAATAAGGTGAGCAAATGGTAAAACCTTATTAAGAAAATGTCGAGCGACCTTCTTCCCAATTTTCATGATCGTCCCTTCCAATCGATTATTTATTAATGCGAGTCGGCTGGCTGGAACAATTAGCTAATACCTGACTCGTCAATGAAATAAAGGACGTGTCGGAAACACCACCACTGTTCTGGAGCAATTGAAAGCAAAAAAAAAAAATCATCTTCATTATATGTATCTGGCAATTTTGGGTTGAAGCTAATCCACACGATGTTCACTAAGAGGAAATGCATCCTCAGAAATCGTCAATTCGACCTTCTCCGAAAGCGAAGATGGTATTGAAAGAAAAGCTCTACGATCGTTGATAATTATTTACTTTTGGTCAAAATTAGACGATAGAGATATGAAAGACATGTGATCTCGACAGAACGGTGCTATTTGCCACAAAGGACATTCTGAAGGCATGGTTGTCTTACGCAGAGGCGAAGTGACCTAACCACGAAGATTGCGGGTTACACTATTTTTTACAGGATTATCTTAAGCCGCGAGTTTATGCCAATAAATCACAAACTACCGGTGCCATCGTAGTCACATTCAACCTGATCTATGAGCCAGAGTCATGGAAAATTGTTTTTATTTAAATGATTTAAATTTCCAAATTAAAAAAAAAGATTTTCCCTTACACACTGTATAGAGAGAAAAATTCTAAAAAGTTTTCGTTTCTCAGAAGGTTCAAACATTGTTTTTATTGCTTTTTTTTTGGACGCCCTCTTAAAAGGTTTATGAGTTTAAACGGCATTTTCCAATATTTATTAATTATCACCTCATATCATTTGTAATTAGTGAATAAAATTGGATTCCGTCTTTTTTCCATCTGGACCAATTTCGCCCATTTTTGCCGCCTGCGGTTCATAATGTCAAGGACATTGTACCGACCTACTTGTGGATACGTGGACATGTTAGAATCGATCTCTTAGCATACATTATAAAACGACTTAGCCTGTTTTTCCAGAGAGAATGTGTATTTTTTTGTTTTTCAATAACCACGCCCATAATTGGGCGGTATCTTAAACTGTACGTTGATGGGTGGTGAATATACAATATCAGAGTACACTGATTAATGACTAAATAGTATAATTTTTGAAAAATTCCTGGAAAATTGCCATTTTTAAAGAAAAGGAGATTAAATCAAATCCTTTCATGAGTTTTCCTACTTTGCCGACTGTGACCAATAAATAATTATGTCCTATAAATATGAGACAAACTTGTGCCAAATTGTATCCTCGTGCGCGATTTCTATCGAGGGTTCAATAGCTATGTAGAGGGCCTCAAACGATAATTTCTCGTTTTTACAAATTAAATAACAAAATAAGTATAGCCCAGCATTTCCATTTTTCAGAAACTAGATTGAGTTCTTGAGCAAGTTCCTTTGTATTGGGTTAATTTGCCTCAGACATAAATTCTGCTGATCATAGTTTCATGGACTGTACACTTGTTCATAGATTAATGAATGGGCGTGTCAACAACGTCCTCTTCTCATTCGTAACATATCAACTTTCCCCAGTCATTTCTGTTAAAATTAATATTCTTCTAGTATTTTTTTTCTAATAATAGTGCGGTCATTAGAGAAGTAAAGAATGAATTGGAGAGTTGCTTATCTGCAGCTATCACTGAAACAACTTCCCTACGATGTCATGAATGAAACATGTGAGAACTTCTCACGCTTATATGCAGTCTATTTTTAGACTCACTCAACGGAATCTACAGTTTAACAACGATTGCGAACATTTCAGCTTGAGAAGCATTTACAAGACTTGTCGATCGATTACCTGACTGCTCGAAGTGTTTGCCACATACATCGATAATGATAATAATGCTGTAAGCGGTATTAAACTCGACATCATGCGAACGATAGTCGAGTGTACTAACCATTGCGCCACGGTCGGTCAGCTATCAGTATATGTTGTTTTTTATCTAATGAATGTATCGAAAATTTATGAAAAATATTGAAATTGTGAATTTTTTCAAAACGTTAACTCGGTCTTTGTGCAGGTAAATTGTTTTCTATTGAACCGATTTCACCTACTGAAACCAATTCCATTCCAAATATCTTTTAAACTTGTCACATTTGCAGATGTAGGATTTGCTTTTCGTTTCATGTTTGCTGTGATGTATAATCTCACGAATTCCTTCTGGAATAGATGCTAAACTACCTTCTCATGGAAGACGGTTGAAAACTTTTCTACGGTTGTAACAGACTCCACTTCACCATATCGAAGGACTTCTCAAAAGAAAGGTTGCATGAAATGTCAACAATTAATTGTTCCTTCTTTTCAAGCCCTATTTAACCCCTTTCAGCAGATGCTGGCAAAGGGAGGGGGCCATGTTGTCCTGTTTTAGTGTTGGGTAGCTCAGAGAATAAGAAGTTCATCTGCCAACCGCCATGTGCTGAGGTCAAATTCTGGTGATGTTAGGGCACAGAGTCCACGGGGGTTTAAGGTGAGTCTCGCCGTGAAGGCCTTACTCATGGCGTTCTTATCACACTAAGCATATTGCAATGCGATTGCCAGTGCCCCCTGGGGTAGCCAAGTTGACTTAAACTATGTAGCAATAGGAGCGGATAATCGTGGGAGCAAACTACCACAATTGTCAGCCCTTTCTTCCAGCCACAAGATACCAAATTGAGTACAGGGTTGCCCTTATTCGACGGACCCATCTGGCAACGCCATAACTTTTGACAGAGATGTCAGATCGCTTAATGACATACCGCGTTTGAAGCGTCAGTCCAAGCAGATTTTTACCATGGAACAATACACGCCACGCGAGCGCTCTGAAATAGTTGAAATTTACATTCAACAGAAGAAGTCAATTGTGAAAACTCAACGTGCTTTTAAAATATTAAAAAATGTGAGAAGTGCGCCTTCTAAGAACACCATTAAGCGTTTATACGAAAAATTTTCGACTGGTGAGGCTCTTTCTAATCCGAAGAGGCCAAATAAAAGTTGACCAAGGCGATCGGCCGAGAATATCGCTGCCGTACGAGCCAGTGTTGAGAGGTCCCCAAGAACATCCCAAAAACGCCGTTCTCAGCAGTTGGGCATGGCTCGGTCCACTTTACAACGGATTATTCGCGTTGATTTGCATTTGTTCCCGTACAAAATTCAATTGACGCAAAGATTGTTGCCTGCGGACAAGCCTCGTCGATTGGAATGGGCCCAACGAGTCATCGAAATGGCCGATTATGACGAGCAATTTTGGAACAAAATTATCATGTCCGATGAAGCCCATTTCACATGGAATGGGACCGTAAATAAGCAAAATTGCCATATTTACGCCACTGAAAATCCTCAGGAGATTCAAGAATTGCCTCTTCATGACGAAAAAGTCACAGTTTGGTGCGGCGTTAGTGCTAAAACGGTCATTGGGCCGTTTTTCTTCCAAAACGAAAATGGCCATGCTGTTACCATCAACCAGGAGCGTTATCGCGACATGATGACCAATTTTGTGATGCCAATTATTCGTCGAAAGAGTATGAGGCAGTTCTGGTTTCAACAAGACGGCGCTCCACCGCACACAAGTCGCATAACAATCGATTTTCTGAAGAATTTGTTTCCGGGCCGTTTGATGTCGAAAAGTGGTGATTTGGACTGGCCACCGCGTTCGCCCGATTTGACGCCCGCTGACTTCTTGTTGTGGGGACATTTGAAGTCAAAGGTTTACGTTAACAAGCCAAGGACCGTAGAAGAGCTCAAGGACAACATTCGTGAAGAAATAGCCGCTATTCCGTCCGAAATGTTGTCGAAAACGATGGAAAATGCTGCAAAAAGGGCACAATACGCCATCAACGCCAGAGGCGGCCATTTGAGAGATATCATATTCAAAAATTGATGTAAACAAATCTACTTAAAACAAATTAAATGAATAAGATTGCCAACCGCCAAATTTTTATTTTTTTCTTTGATTTTTTTTTTAAAAAACATGGATCCGTCGAATATGGGCAACCCTGTATGCTAGCATGGAACATAACCATCTTGGTGGTAAGATAGGTTTCCCTATCATACCACCTTTGCTACTCTGTGGATATGTAGCAATATTAGGGTACATTTGCAAAACTAAGACACAAGGTTTTCGGAATGGGCATAGTCTTCTAATCATAACTGCTAGCGAGGCTTTCAAAAGCATGAATTCGGCCACTGAAATATAACAAATTATTGGATGTAGTTTTACTTTGAATTTGAAAACTTCTCCGTGACATTTCTTTTGAAACTTTATCGCTCTATGACAGTTGTAGCATTTTTGCAAATGTTCGAAAACGAAATCCATACGGCTCAGAATGCATATTTGTGCATTTTTCATGTAAAACTTAATGACAAAATGAAAATTTGTCTTACAATTTATTGTTTAACTCTAAATTCAACAATATTTACTCGCATCATTGTTCATTTTTATTGTTGTGTAAACTCAGTGCCGTTGAATGTACAAGCAGATGTGTATGTGTATGATGTGTATATTATTTACACACAATTATTACTATTATGTTTATGTATGAGAGTGTGTGTAATGTTCATGTGTACCATTACACACTGAGTAATTTGCAATTAGCACGTAAAATGAAAATGTTTAATGAGACACAAATATGTAAGCCGAACAGAACAACAGCAACAACGTCGTCATCATCTTTGGCATGACTGATACTGACAATTCTGCTTACAAACCTGAACTATCATCTGCCACCACCGTCGTCAGAATCCCCATTATTACCTCACTCATGGATATCCCACTCATTCTCAGACCAAGAAGGTAGAACTGTTAGACATTGTATGAATATTTTAACCCCTCCCCCCGATCAACACAGCACTAATGCCTGTGCCCAACAATAGCAGCTTCATCTGGGACGTGTTTAACTGCATTTGCAAATAAAATAAGGACTATAACTTAAGCGAAGCATGCACCAGATGAGCAATTGTCCTCCACCCAAATGGCGATATATGTAAGTGCGTCGTATAATAATTTTTGCCAAATGAAAGACGAGACATTGTAAGAGTGGGCACACATGTGTCTCGGACTCTACAAAGTATAGGGTTATCCAGTTTTTGGTTTCAAGTAAAGATAAATAAACCACACATAATGCTATAATTTCTATGAAACTATAATGCTTATAACTTATAATGCTTGGATCTTGCCATTATGTACAAAATACAATGTCATTTAAATGACCGCCTCTGGATTGGCTGCAGTAGTGGATCCTCCAGCGTCATCGAAAAAAAACACCCCATGAGACCTTCAGACCATAATGCGCACCAAAGAGTCACTTTGTCCGGGTGCAGTGGCTTTTGCACAATCACTTCTGGATTCTCCGAGCCCCATATGCGGTAATTTTGCTTGTTAAACTAACTACAGAGTGAGAAATGAGCTTCATCGCTTAAGAAAATTTTGTTCGATTGAAAGTTCTTACTTGAATCACCGCTTTTGTGGTAAGTTTTAAATATTTTTGTGCATTTTTCGGTTGTTAAACGATTCATATTCGCAAATGGTAAACCTTTCACTAAATAAATGACACTTCAGATGAGAGGTATTTAACAGCTGACAGTCTTGCCAAACCGACGGCTTTGAAACTACTAAATGGATAACTCTTTATGAGAAATTCAGGAAACTTAATGAACTGAATTTGGAAACGCAGTTGATGTTGCAAAGGTTTGTCGGCCGGTGACCTCTCTCCACTCATCACATCGAGTGGTCACCCCAAAAGATGTCGTCAATAAAAAGTGTTGACAATGTTCAAAAATGTCACATTGGAATGAAAACCGTTCAGATCCCCTTTTCACAAATTCTATTGAAAATTTCGTTATCATAACTTCTCAAAAAACTAATAAACGTAGTAATACCTTCCCACACCAGTCGAAAAAATTTGTGGCATAAAAAAAAATTCCTTGCATCCCATGAATGAGATGTTGGAGAGCTTGAGATTATACACATTCTATTGTTAGACACTATTTTAGATCCACAGACTTACAGTTTAATGGCAATTTTGAACGTCAGTTCGAAAAGCATTTATTAAACTTGTCGATTACTCGACTGCTCGACTTTATTATGCTGTACTGGGCCTCGAACCCACGATCATTTGCATGATAATCGCATACCACGTTAGGTCACGTGGAATAAAAGTAGCAATCACAATTGATCCAAAATTTAACTATAAGTTGACAATAAGCATGCAGCAGCTTTTAAAAAGGATTGTCCTCAATGAACACGCGCCCGATTATTATAATTTAAGTATATGAAGCCCTGTTTTCACAAAGGCGATCCTAGTGTGGCAAACATCGCTAATAAGATTCTGCCGAGTTACACATTTGAAATACAGAAACCTATTCTATCTAAATCACCAAACAAACTCTTAGAAAATAAGGTGGCCTACCATCTGATCTCTTCAACATACATGTGGAGATGATGCCAGAGAAATCTGCAGTAGAAACGGCCAAAACAGGCCGCTTTTGAACTACTGATGCCTCCAGACGGCCTAATTGTTGATAGTGCAGTTTTAAGTTATAAGTTTGGACGTAGGGGCGCTGATCATAGCAGATGATTCTCCGTTAATAACACCAAACATACAGCAAACTTTTATGACCGTCAATCCTTTTTTGATCACCGTTTGCGTCTGTTCGCCGTGATTAGATAACTACCCTTTTGTCTTGAAAACGTGAGTAGCTCATTCTTCATCGCCAGCCATCATTCGTTTCAAAAATGGTTTGATTTTCCTGCGCTTCAACAGCGATTTGGAAATTCGGCCTATGAGGCTTTTTCACCTTAACTTGTACGGTACCGCTACGTCGAGTTTTTTTTTTTTTTTTTTTTTTTTGTATCCAGCCTTATTCAAGTGGTTTTAAAACTATTTTTTGCTCAAATGTTTATCGAAAAACGAACTTGATAATTTCTATTATTTCATTGACGTTTTCGACAATTGGTGAATCTTCGACGTTAAATTTACCGAAACGGAATCGACGAAACTAAAATTGCATGTGGTTGGCTGTTACTGTATCAGAGCCATAAAGGATATTCACGTTTTTAGCCGCTTGCCATACGTTTTCGTATAGTAAATTTTCTCTTTGTTGGTGTCCATTTTTGACGCGCACTCAAACAATATTGAGTCAAGCAACAACAAATCTGTCTGAGTATTTTTTGTGTACTAACTCCTATTTAACGCAGTAGTAAAGCCATCTATAGCCAAAATAATGCATTTTCTTTTACTATATCTTACTTCAAACAACTTTATATTAATTTTATTATATCAGAGTATGACTCGAGACATATTGCACAGGGTTATCATATTCTCTCTTCACATGATTTTCAATGAAACAAATTTTGAGTTTTGCCAAATATTGTCTAAGACATTACATGAGAGGATAGGATGTAAAGATCTTTAATTAGATTTAAGTTTATCATCCATTTTTTTTTTCTTGTTAGTCCATTGACAATGATTTGTAATTACCCCATCGTAATGCTAATGGAATGTTTCATGTCCTGCCTAATCATTCAGCATATTTAACGACATTTCACTGGTAGTTGTTAACACTCATACACAAGTGGAAACTATGCACACATGAACAACTCTTATACCCTCGTACATACCTATACATATTGTCGGTGTGTTGTAGCACTAAATTATACATTTCTCTCAGTATTGTGTAGTTTATCAATAATCCCATTTTATACTAAAAGCTTCTTTTTAATTTCGTTTGACACTTTTAAGCTTTTGCTTGAAGGCAAAGAAATTAATGCTAAATGAATGGTAATGTCACTACATGTCCAGCAGAATGCACTCTGGCGCTTACACGCTGGACCGAAGAATCGTTTGTTCGAACCTCCCACATCGAGTTCTTTTCCTTCACACAGACACACAAACAACCTCTGCAAGGGACATGGATGGATGACAGAATGAACCCTGGACGAGGAAGAATATGGTGGAGGACGGGAATACCTAGAAAATACACTATGAATCAATTAAATATCAAGAGAGACGAAAGGGAGGGAACTGCTAACAAAGAATCGAAAATAACTGAAGTGCATAGAACCGAACATTTCGGGCCAGTTGAGGAGACGCCGAAATGTGTAAAAAGCATCTAAATGCCAGCAAGAGAAATATGCTTGTTGTTAAAAATAAAAGGCAAGGATTATTTTGTTAAAGGCAGGTGCCACAATATGAACCTGCCAACGATGAATGAGGACCATCCAACAATCGTTCACAGCAACAACTGCATTGCCTCAAGTCATTGCAGAAGGCTATACGTACGGTGGCTGTGCAACAGCAACATTTGCTGGGGCTTCATCACTCCTGCTGGCGAGTTGCTCACACTGCTACTCGCAAAATTAAAATGACCGCGCTTGTTAGACGACAACATTAATGAATGACAAAGTGTAGTAATGCAGCAACTCGAGTGCAAATAAATTGTTTCGAGAAAAAAAGATTAAAAGGAATCTAATAAAAAAGACAGGAGATGGAAATGAAAAAAAATAAAAGTTAGGAGGAAAACAAACTCAACCACCAGCAACATCGACTAATGAAGATGACAGCCAGGAATTAAAATCTCATCGAGTACCCTACAGCAATCAATAGGAAGCAAGATCTGTGGATGGTGATGGGCACGTTCAATGTCAGAAAATTACAGATCAGCAATGTGGGTATGGAATATCGAATTTACCTCAACGTGGAGATTCCTGTGCAAAATGGCCCCGTGCCTCATGCATAAGGTGACCGCTGATGTGAGCGGGGGAATCACAGTTACGCTCATAGAAGTATTCCCCCGAAACGAGACTGTTGCAACCGATGATTAAACCGAATTCGGTTGCTACATCCGATTTCGATTGCCACAACGGCATTTGAATTGGGAATTGTTGCCAATTCAGTTGCCTCAATTACATTTTTCTGGCTGTCTGTGCATCGTCAAAGGGAAGACAGAAACACTGAAAGAAATGGAACCCTCCCAATGTTGACTATTCTGGTAAATTGTATAAAAACTATAATTTAAAGATTAGCATCTCTATAGATATAAAACTGGCATTACCGCTTTTCCGATAATGGATAGGGCGATATTTCACTCGAAGTAAAAATTTTGAAATCTTCCTTAGATGGCATGAAGAAATTTGGAATTTGAATTTTGAAGGGAGACTTACCCAGAGACCTCGACAAGTTGTTTAACACTGTAAACGGATGACACCGTTTGCATAAAGGCGAAATATTTATATATTATGATTTTCTATAAAATGTACGCTGCCTCGGACACTACATTAAGTTTGATTTGCAAAATTTGATTTGCGAAATTCCCATAATTGGGTAGACATAGCAGCATCTCCGTTAGCGGATTGGGTGCTGTGGCAGACATGTTGGTTAGTGGAACTATTTAGATATCCCCTCATTAAAATGCAGAAAATATGTAAATGGATTACTAGTAATAAATAGGATACAAGTTCGATAGACATAGCCACGAGATAGACATAGCCTATTCAAAAAATTGCAACCTAATGCCTCCAATCCCGGAGCTTCATGCGCACAGTGGCAAAATATTGCACATTTGACAGCGACCGCCATAAAACCTACAATGGATATAAAACAACTACTCTCAGAGAAGCCCTGGGACTGTGAAGAACACCGGATGACGTCTGAAAAAAGTAATGCTGCCTACATGGCAACGCTTTAGCCACTTTTAACGCGTCCTATGGGAGAGTGCTATAAAGAGGATATAAAAGAGACTTGCCGGTTTTTTAAATGGAAGAAACGGTTACAGAAAGAGCAGAACAACAAGAAGGTTGTAGGAATGGAGGTGAAGTTTCAAACTTCAATCTAAAGATCATGACATATTCTCCTGGAAGGACCATGACGGAAAATTTGCAACAGTTACTTAGAAGATGCTGCGTCTATATAAAGAATACTTTTACAAATTATCAATTTCGAAATGTAGTAAAAATGGGGAAATCAGGCTAAATGTCGATGACAGTATAGATTGCCAAAAACCAAACCAAAACAAATGCAATCGTTTTAATCGAATCCAATCGCCTGTAGGTAGAACTCTTAAGGACCGATTTCGTACTCGGCTTGACTAAAAGAAAATTACAATCTGGGCGTATCAAGTCTTGCGTTTGAAAATTGATGAAAATGGATATTCCTCTATTGAGCCCAATGAATGGTATTTAAAACACAATCAAATTACCACCCAGATTGGCACAGAATATGCCAAGCATAAATCGACTGTTCTGATGTATCTTTGCAACTTCTTCCCAAACCAATTCCATTTAGCAAAATACTCTCATCTATTACACAACAATATGAAAAGTGTAAAAAGATGCCTATCTTTGCACTGATCAGTCTCTATGCTATCTATTATATCACCGAATTCCATGCAGTAACCACAAGAGGCGACTACAACCAGTCTACTTTTTTCAAAAGTTATTTAGTTGCATACTCTTCTTTTAATATTAAAAAGAATTTAAAGGTTTTTGCAAACTATGCAAAAATCCGCATTAAATGGGAAAGTGAAAAGAACGCATAAAAATATAAAAGATTTATGCTCAATTTCAGCTTTAATGGCTGGAAAATCTTCGCCATTTGCTTTTCCACTCTGCCCAAGTGTTTTTAATTATTATAGCAAATTATTTGAATGTGACAAAACAGAAAACAAAACTGACTTGAATTAGCATACATTTTTTAATGGCAAAGAATTTGCAGATCCTTTAACGCAAATGGATACATACAAAACAGCCTGGTAGTTTAAACCTACACCATCTCTTGCTTACTACTTTCATTCTAGAAGGATTTTTAGAATTTACTTTATGCACTAAAAGTCAAATATCAAACATATTCGTAAATAACATCCCTATTTTGCATACACCCCTAGCTGCTCGTTTATCCTTTTCCATTTAGTTAGACATTGAATTAAATCCGACTTTGCATCATGTTCCTCCCACGTTGCTGTCGTTGCGACTACAACTGACTATCATGACTGCATTTTGGTTGATTATATTTGGATTGTAAAGTAAGACTAATGGTGGCACATCATGTGTTTGCATCCGCAAATCCATCACCAGGATTTGGACCACAGACAAATGTTCGTAAAACAACAAAAGGCACCGAACGAAATTATGCTAAAGAAGAATATGAATACGGAGTATAAATATTTGAAAAGGGGACAGCTTAGACTGTTACGAGACTTTTGACATATTCAAATTATTGTCGTAGTGAAGTAATTGACATTACCAGGGGTAGCATCATTTCGAATATGAAATATCAAAATTGTAAACATCTTGTAGAGAAAGCTTTACATCCCTAAGGATTACAGATAGAAAATACTACCACAACGTAAAAATTTCGTAGATACATAGTTGAAGAAAATCGACATAATTTTAAAATTACTTTATTAACTATTCTAATTACTGACAACCATTTCATTAGTTAATATTAAGGTCTTTATTGGCGGAATTGTAAACGAACTTTTTTATTGTTTTGAAATTGTCATGACGGAAACAAACATCAAATAGTTTCAAAAGCGGAGTAATTTTTTTGGAGGTAATATACACATTTTCTTTATGTAAATAATTTATTTTTCCATCATTGAAGGGGTGTATAAATGAAATCAATGCAAATACACCCGGGCGTACATTATGAATTGAAAGTAAATAAGTTTAATTATTTAGACAAGGTTACATTCGAAGAGGAATAATCTTGGACTTTTCGTATGAAGAGTCTTTGAAGACATCATTTGTGTGAAAAGTTTTTTCCAATGTCTTGGAAGACGCTTTTTATACAAAAAAGAAATGTCCTAAAGGACAGTTTTCATACAAAGAAAATTGCTAATAAACATTTCAGTGACACGCTCTTCATGGAGAATTCCTTCAACGATACTTTTTCTCATGAAAAATATCTTCAATGACGCTTTTCCTCAGTATCTTCCACTACACTGTTCTTTATGAAAAGCAGCCACAATGACACCTTTTTCTTTGGAAAGTACCCCTCAAAATTTTTTTTTTTTTTAATGAAAAGTATTTTTCAGAACATTTTCTGTGGCTTCCGTCTCTACATAAATTTTCTGTGTAGTCTCTTACCAGGCTATTTTCCATATGCAAAATATCCTCCACGACACTTTTCTATAAAAAAGTACCAACCGTGGCAATATAATATATGAAGAGTCTTTCGAAACGCTTCTATACAAAAAAAAAAAAAAAAAAAAAAAAACAACTTGAACCTTCTCTATGTGGAAATATCTTCCATAACAACTGTATATAAGACGATTGTGTTCCATGATGTTTTCCTGTACGAAGAGTGTCTCTTGTATAAGCAGCGTCTACCATGATGTTTTTCTACATGAAGTTTATCTTCCAATACACTTTTCTGTATGCTTTCCACAACAGTAATTTTCGTGTAAATCGTCTTCCTTGCAAGCGAAATTTCAAAAACAAAGATCTCCTTGAAGGCGCCCATAAAGGGTGTCCCAACAAGAACGCAAGATTTAAATTTGGCGCCATTCGAAATGCCATTGTTTGACATTTGAACAATTGTTACTGTTTGCTAGTAGAAGTTACGAGGTTAGTAAAAATGGAGCGCTACACGAATGAACAACGCATTCTCATTGTGAAATTGTTTTACCAAAATGGTGAAAGTTTTGCGGCTACAGTTCGCAAATTGCCATCAATTTGGGGTCACAATAATGCTCCAAAAGAGTCAACTGTAAAGAGATTAATGGATAAATTTGCCAAAACTGGGTCTGTTAGTGATGTAAAGACAACAATGCGCCTTCGACCAGGTCGATCGACCGAAAATGTCGCAGCTGTACGTGATGATGTCGCTCAAACTCCATCCACCTCAATTCGACACCGAGCACAGCAAATTGGTGTCTCCAAATCAACTATGCAGCGAATTTTGACGAAAGAATTTTGACGAGGTCCATTTCCATCTTGATGGCTTCGACAATAGGCAGAATTGTCGCATTTGGGGTGAGGAAAATCCTCGAGTGATTCACGAGAAGCAAATGCATCCTCAACGTGTCACTTTGTGGAGTGGATTTTGGGCTGGGAGAATCATTGGACCTTTTTTTATGAAAATGAGGCATGTCAAGCGCAATCAGTCAATGATGGTCGGTATCGTGAAATGATAACCAGTGTTTTCGTGCCTAGAATTGAAGAAATGAATGTGGAGGGCATGTAGTTTCAACAAAACGACGCCACATGTCATACAGATAGAGAAACAATTCAGTTGCTGCATCAGTCATTTCCCGGTCGTGTTACTTCGCGTTTTGGAGACCAGAATTAGCCGCTAAGATCGTACGATTTAACACCATTAGACTTTTTTCTTTGGGGTTTTTTGAAGTCGATGGTTTACGCGAATAAGCCGACGACGACTCAAGTCTTAAAAGAGGAAATTGGACACTGCATTAATGAAATACCGCAGCATTTATGCAAAACGGTAATTAAAAATTTCATTAAAAGATCGCGTGCCAGCAAAGCCGTGGCGGCCATCTGCCCGATGTGTTGTTCCATACATAACCTCATTCTGTCTACTTTACGATATAATAAAGTTTCACGATAGTTTTTAAATATCTGTGTTTTATTTCAAATTTAAATCTGGCGTTCTTGTTGGGACACCCTTTATAGAGGCTATTGGAAAAAAAATCTCTTAAAGATTCCCTTATACAAATGGTCGTATGTAAAAATGACAAACAAACTTTTCACAAAACTTTCGTGACATTTCGTATAAATAAATCTTGGAGCTTTCTAACATGAAAGATGTCTTCCGTAACACATTTCTATAAGATAAATCTGTTCCGTGATATTTTACTGTATGAAGAGTGGCTTTTGTATAAAAAACGAATTCCATGAGATTTTTCTACACAATGTTTATCTTCCAATAAATTTTTCTGTATGAAAATGTCTTCTAAAAGAGTTATCTAAGCAAATTAAAAATAACAAATCTTAAAAAGTGACAATTTGTTAGGGATTCTTTTGTACAAACGTTCGTACATAACAGTGTCTTGAAAGAAACTTTTCAAATGAAAGAGTGTCTTAGAAGGAATTTTCATGTAAAATTCTTTAGAAAGCACTTTTGTTATCTCTGAGCGGAAAATCGCGTTTAAGAACACTTTATATGTATAGGAGTGTTTGAAAGCCTATTAGAAGACGCTTACAGCGCAGACATTTCTTATTTTCCAAGATTATTGTTTAAGGGAAACATATTTTTTCAGATATTTTAGAAAAACCTTTTTTGGTATAACAAATCGCTCTTACAGAAAGTATTCCCTATGCCTGCCTTAGGGTGATGACCTAATGTTTTTGAAGATGAAAAGAATATTGTACTTATTTATTTAATAAACACATGTTGTGAACAGCTGTGTTCGTTAAGAGTTCTCATATATACCTATAATATCCAACATCAATATATATTAAAACCCGAAAGGAATTGGTTGTTAGTTATTACCAAATGGTATTATTTTACATCAATTGTCATTGGATCGCAACTACGCTCATAGTTAAATTATGTATTTTGTGTATAATTAGTTAACGTTAACTAATTCACTTCAACTATGCATTAATTGGAGGTATATTACCTGCGATTAGAGTGTTGAAAACCAAACTGAAAAAAGGCAACCCTGTTTTCTTGGCCAAAACCGTATGCAGATTTTTTGAAAATCGTCATTTTCGAATAACCGAATTTAACGGGGATTTCGCTTCGGTTAAGTGGTTTTGGAAAAAATACAAAAATAATTTTGTGTTGAACAAACTAAATATAAAATTCTTGAAAATAATTGGAAATTCATACAGACTCATTTAGTGCAACACTATAAATTGGGGGACTTTAAACTAATATTACTTTAGATATAGAAATTTTTGACTGTTGCGGTCATTTTCATGCTAAGTTTATGATTTCATAAATGTTGATAATGTTGTTATTAGCATAAATAGGTCGTTTTCTAAACCTTTTTTTTTTTAATTTTGAATTTTATATAGCTTTGTAACAGCACATTTATTTGATTAAGAATTCATAAGCGATTCCGGCGTGCATTTAGTCTCCATTTTCATGTCCAAAATGTCCATTTTTGATGCACAATCAATGCCATAAAAATTTACAATAGTTGTCATCGACATCTTATAAGGAATACATTTTTATAATTGCAAAATTTGATTTTTATTTTATAAACTACACCATTTCCAATTGAAATTCAAAGAATTCCAATTGAAATCCAAAACACATCAATTGAAAATCAAAATTTCCATTTGAAATTCGAAAGACATCGATCAAAGATCAAAAGTTTCGAATTTCAATTGATGTGTTTTGAATTTCAATTGATGTCTTTTAAATTTCAATTGATGGGTTTTTAATTTCAATTGATGAGTTTCGAATTTCAATTGATGTTTTAAATTTCAATTGATGTCTTGCGAATTTCAAATGGAAATTTTGATTTTCAATTGATGCCTTCGAATTTCAAATGAAATATTTAAATTTCAATTGATTTGTTTTGAATTTCAAATGGAAATTTTGATTTTGAATTGATGTCTTTTGAATTTCAAAAAGAAATTTTGATTTACAATTGATATGTTTCGAATTTCAAATAGAATTTTTGAATTTCAATTCAAATTTTTCGAATTTCAATTGGAAATGGTGTAGTAGATTCGTGAAGAAAATAAATAGTGATAGTGGAGCATGACCAAATTTATAACATGTAACTATTCATATCATTATCATAAAACTTCTTTAAGCGATATTTTATAGATCAGATCTCACTACTAAACTAATATTTGTAAGCTCAAACTATATATTAAAAGGGAATCCATCAAGTACATCAAGTCATGTTTAATATTTATCGTCTCTTTTGCATTCAATTTTTAAAATACTGGACATTTTCTGAGAATCGCCTTCCTAAACTAATATCAGATTGGTTTTATATAGCGTATTTCTTTCAATGTCTTTCTCTCATCCATCTCGAATAGAGTAGGTTTCTTATTGAAATTATTCTATATCTAAAGAACACTGGATTTGTTTTCACAACTAAATTCGTCTCTATGCCATTTTTTCCCTCGGCGACATCAGTTTTGATATTATATGTAATATTCCGATAACAAGCAAAGCAAAAGATTCGGATGCATTTCTGTCTCATTTATATACTCGTATACATATATATATATATGCCAATGGGTTTGAAACGTGGTGTCTGCTAGGTATTGAAAATAGTAAACAATTTAATGGAATTTGTTTATTTCTCCTTATAACTTTTGATCTATAGAAAAAAACCTAAAAAACCTCGAAAACCGGTCTTCTGAAAAAGTCGCTGAATTTAACAATATCCAACCAACGATATAATTTAAATTTTAGTTCGTATCAATTATGTAATATTTTCGTTGTAGTTGTATTAAAAAAAATATATAAAAATGTAACCACACAAAATATTGTACATCACCAATTAAAAGCTATTTTGCTAATAAAATTACACTCCCATCCAAACTTTTTCCAACTCATTCAACTGACGTTTCACAAACGCTATCAGTTAGACATTTTAAATATGTACACGGCTTAAATGTGTATGTAAGAAGTCTGCACAATAATAATTTTAATTAATTTAATATTTTATGTACAACTGACATTTTGACATTTGTCACAATGATAGTGAAAATGCCTCACTCGTCAGGCATCAGGCATGAGGCCCACACAATCGCATAGAACCAATAAAAAAAAAAAACAAAAAACACAAAACCTCTGAAACTACAACTCAACAACAAATTATTACATGTGAATAAAATCTAAATGAAATTGCAACTTATATTGCATTTATGCATATAATAAATTATACATTTTCAAAATTTGACATAATAGCAAAACCAACAATAAGGATGTCATGAAAGACAATATAAATAAACCAAAGTACCAACCAAAAATTTCATGATTTATGTGCCTAAAGTATTATTACTACCAAAAATATATTAAACCAAAATCAAATCTATGTTAAATCCCATTCAAGCCACATGAGCGCATTGAGAAAGCAGCAACATAGTCAGAATATTAAATAAAGATGTGGCTTCAAGTATTGCATTTAATGATACTGATAAATATGTTGTGAACAGTTCCAACAAATCAAACAATATCGTTATTGATTGAGGAATGGGGAAATTGTAATTTAGGTACGGTTAGCCGATTGACTTTCTCAAACTTTACCAAGAAGTTACAGAACAAAATAATGGATAAAAATTGAGGTCGTTACAGTCTAAATGTCGCTGCAATCGAAATTCGGCGAGCTCATATAGGCATTTGAATTTTTCTTTATTTTTTATGAAATTTTAAATTTCGCAGAATCCTCCAAATTGTTTGGGCGTACTAATAGGAGTATGTTAGTGTAAACCATTTTTAATCCTGTCATAAATTTTATGAAAAAATCAACCGGATAGACTCGTTCCTTCCAGGACCTTCCACATAAATTATTCAATTTCAGCCATTAATTTCGAACTTCATGCCTTCCAGCAAGGTTTTAGTAAACTTATTTCTGGAAATTAAAATGGACTGACCTCCCGTGCCCTTTAGGATGTCCCACATATTAGGTGCGCAAGTTCCCGCTGCTTGCCAATAGACGGCGCCAGCTGTAACTGCTAGTCAAATGTCATGAGCCAAGCTTAAGCATATAGTAGGTATACCGCCTCGACACAACAGTGGTTTTCTTTTGACGTCATATTCGTTTGGTTGTCTGAATATGTATGATTCTGTACCAAATAATCGTCACAAATTGACCGATTTGGCAAAAAAAAAAAAAAAAAAAACATTGTTGCTCCAGGACTCCTAAGCGGAGGAGTTCAGTAAGTTATGATTTTGTTTCATCGATCTTACGTTTATTCACAACATTTTTTTTTTAACTGCGGATTAATCACGCCCCTTCTGGCGTCTTTTGTATGAACGCAAAAGAACGCCGGGTAAAAGTATTAGTACACAGTTTAGTTCACAGGCAAAAAGTGTTGTTGGTTGGTGTAATGGAACACGTTCAGTGAATCAAAAGCAGGACATTTTCGTGTAATATCTGTTTTTCCTCCTTCCTATCTGGCGCCTGTTTTTTGGGATGTGCGTGGGATTACTTTTAATTTTAATTGATGATTTTCAGAAAAGAAAAACTATCAAAGGCGAATATTATGCTAATTTATTGGAGCATTTGGATGATGAAATTATGGGAAAAAGAATGCATTTGCCGAAAAGGAAAGTGTTGTTTCATCAAGACAATGGTCCAGTTCACACATCCACTACTACAACGACCAAAATTAATGAATAAAAGTTCAAATTAATTCATCACGGACTTTATTCGGACTTAATATTTATTTTCTACTCATTTTACTTATTTATTTTTTATTTCCACACTTGAAAAAATGGCTTGGTTAAAAAAATTTGCTAAGAAAGAAGAGATGAAGTCTGCGGTTGATGGATATTTTAAGGAATTTGACAGTTCTTACCATACACAGAGTATAGAAGCTATTGATAAACGCTGGAAAAAGTGTGTCGAGCTAAAAGGAGATTACGTTAAAAAATGAAGAAAACGTTTCCCAACTTAGATTGGCTAGTTTTGGGGCCGCCTTGTATTCACAACCAGTTCGATTGGGGATTGGTTTTCACCGACTGACTCTAAATTTCTACAGCACCTGTTCGTCACCTTCAGCAATTCACATTAAGCGGAGTAGGAAGGGGAGAGAATTTGGTACTTGTTGGCTTAAATTGTTACTAGAACACATATCTTGAAAGGAAGACGCAACGTACGTCAAATATGAATTTTCATTGGAATTTTAAACGAGCTGACTAACTGTGTGGTAAGAAAACTATTTAAATAATATTTCTCTATGATGAATATAAAAGGAAACGTACTGCGTTAGGAAAGATAATACTTAAGTGTATACATAAAACATGGAAACAAAAGCAGAGTCTTCTTCAACATCTTTGTTGCTTCCCAACTTGTAGTGCCTTACAACAGCAACACTTTAGATTTCATCATTATTTCCATCTTCTTTTGCTCCTGGTTTCCAAATATTTACTTAACTGCTTTGTTTTAGTGCTTCAGTATATTTGAAATCCTTTTTGCATTGTCACGGGGTCTCTTTATAGTTATTATTGTAATATTTATTGTCCGCTCATTGCTGCCACAGCAGTTGGTTGCTCTGATTCCATTTAAACAAAGCCAGAAAGCTTCAGTCTATCGTTTGAGTGTTGACATTTTATTATCCCGACGAAGTCATATTTTAAATTGTATGCTTTTTTTGTTTTCTGTGTTTTTTTTATTTTGAAAATTGGAACCCTGCTTATTATAATTTCTCCCTACCATAGAAATAAAAGTTACAACTTGGCACTCATTAAACTCATAGATTTTCCTGAACTTCCCAACCTATGAGTTTGTTGACAAAATGCAATGGCAGCAACAAAAACGCCAAAGAGAATATAAAATACAAATCCTTTGCAGTTTGTAAATTTGTTACAACGACATGAGACATCGTATGTGAGGACATACGACATGGTGGTCGTGGTACATATGTGGTATCGTAATAGCACTTGGCAATGCTTCCAAACGTTACATCCTTAGAGTAACGATTGCA
This sequence comes from Philornis downsi, assembly GCA_019455685.1. Classification (NCBI taxonomy): domain Eukaryota; kingdom Metazoa; phylum Arthropoda; class Insecta; order Diptera; family Muscidae; genus Philornis; species Philornis downsi. Next base: position 631,283 of record JAHXMU010000119.1, on the reverse strand, counting down.
TGTCCTTCATAATTTAAAAGGATCATAATAATGTGAAGTAAGACCGACCAGAGGCAGAAGAAGACGACCAAGCAATCAAAAAAAAAAAAACCAGCATTTACAAATTACAAATTGTTTACAATATGAGTTCACAGTTTAAGAGGTACTACAACAAAATGGCACTGACTACCATGGCCACCACTTATGTAGCCAATGACGTGGTATAGCAGCGGCAGTGGCGGTGGTGGCATTCAAGTTTGGCATGATGTTGGCCAAAAATAGGAACATAGCTTATAACATTAATGACAGGCCAATAAATGCTAATGACATTAAGTTTAGCATAAATTCTGACCGAGAAAAAAAACAGTGCATATTTTGGATTAGGGTTTATAAAGAGCTTCCGTTTTTCATTTGCCCAGGATTTGGAGGGCATTCCTCTGTTGTGTGCGGTAGTGTTGTTGTTCTAATAGCAGCAGTTTACCCGCTTTTTTTTTGTATGTGTGTGTTAATTTACATTTCTTTTTTTCGCTTTGACTAGTTTGTTGTACCCTAAAAAAAGAAGAAAGATCCTTTCGAGTGTTACTTTAGTGTATGTGTGTATGTGTATCTGTTTGTGATTTTCTTTTTTCTGTACACTTTTCCAGAATTGTTGTCATTAAAAACGAGCAAATTGCATTTTTAACGATATGACGAAATGTTATCGTTAAATGTTGTAAAAAAAGGAAAAAACGGAAAAGCAATCTCGTATACATGCACTTGTAAGCAACTGTATGTACACATATGTATGGCTGTGTTGGTGAGTGTAAACAAAATTCAACAACACAACATTCCCATTACAAAAAACAGTGTTCATTCCATCCAAAAGTGAAGAGCTGCTATATTCGCTGGAGTGGTGATGATGGCATGAATCCTTTTTTATATACCATAAGCGCACTTCCGTTTCCGTTTGTTTCTAGTTCTCATAAACATAAAACTGTTACCATTACAGCAAATGGTTTAATACTACTACAGCAAAAACAACAATCACATATATACGCACACACACCCGTAGGGATCATTTGGTTTTTTAGATGGCTACTCGACCGACTGTTTTTTTTTTTTTTGTCTTTTTTTACTCCAGCAGTTTATGAAAAGTAAACCACCAACCAGTAAAAACCCGAGTAAAGATGTTGTATTTATGAATTTGGCAAATTGTGTGCAGACATGAATATTTGAATTATATGATGTTTGTACTTATGGGCATATAATTTGAATTGGCCAGTGAAAATGTTTCATATACTGCTGGAAGTTTAAGAGCATTTAAAGAAACCCTTCGTTAAAATGATGAAATCCTTAATTTTGTTGATGAATTGATAAAAAGTCATTCGTTAACGTCCAAATCGTAAATTACAGGTAACATAAGATTCATCAACATCGCTTTGCATTGATTAAGTTTGAATCCTCACGAAATATATGTAATGACTATTAAGACACCTAAATAGGGTGGAATAAAAAGAATCGACTTGCCACCTAATACGAGTTCTTCCGATTTCAATGTTTATATATTATACTAGCCGACCCGGCAAACGTTGCTCTGCCTTCAAATTTTATTTTTATTGGAAATGTTTCATGCCAATCGGTCTATTATAATAAGAAACGCCTATATTTGCAGAAGAACTTAAAATATGTTCACTCAACCGAAATACAAATTTGTGGTTTGTATAGGAGTTACCACTCCCCTTTGTCCAATCCCGCCCATATTTGCAGTAGCACTTAAGATATGTACACCAAACCTACGCACCAAATTTTGTTCAAATACCGTAAGCAGGAGCAGAAATAATGGATTTTTAATTTTTTGTTTGTATGGGAGGTACCACGTCCACCCATATTTGTAGCAGCACTGGAAACATTTACTACAAACATTTAAAAAAAGAATTAGCCAAATCGGTGTAGCCGTTTTACAATTTTAGATAAATCGAAAAAAGTGGGCGTGGTAAATTTTTCTTTCCATAAAAACCTAAAATGGGCTACGACGAACATTTAAAAAAAAAAATTATTCAATTCGTTCCAGCCGTTCTCAACTGATGATTGATTTTTTTTTTTTTTATTTATATAGATTGGTTAAGTCTAATGACATGAGTGCCCATTTTATATTCAGGCTTGATACAGTTTGTGACGTGTTGAAGCTCAAAATTGTGAATTTTTTTTTTCGTTTCTAGGCTGAGCATATCGTGTTTAAGACATTGCATATTATACATGCCTTGATACAATTTATATAATTTCAGTCAGAGCTTTTGTTTCATGAAAAACCTGTAATGAAAACATATCCTTTTAGTATCAAGGGCACATTCAATACAAATATTTTCCTTTAAGTTATATATTTCAGTAAACGAATATGTTCAATTCGAAAAACATTTCAAAATGTGCGTCTTTCTTTAGCCTAATTTAAATTTTGCTCACAAGAGGCCTCACAAGTGTTGTTAGCAAACGTGGCAGTGCGAATTCTCCAATAATTTCAAAGAATTCATAGACATCCTAACTTTCTTACGAAATACCCTAAGTTTATATATAGATTTTTTCATTTCTATTCGTTAAAATATAAATTAATAAAAATGTTATGGTAAACAACAAAATGTAGTTATTTTGTGAAGCAAATATATTTGTTATCAAATTTCGTTTAATAGAGACGATATGTCAATTTTTTGTTAAAAGAGATTTAACGTTTTAAGCTCTGCTTCACGAAGTGCCTGTACTGAGAACATGTCCTTTTGCATCAATGGTACATTCAATACAAATATTTCCCTTGAAGTTGTATAATTCACTAAACGAACACGTTCAATTCAAAAAAAAAAAAGATTTCAAAATGTGCGTCTTTCTTTAATCTAATTTAAATTTTGCTCACAAGAAGCCTTATAAGTGTTGTTACCAACGTGTTAGAGAGAATTTTCAAATGAATTCAAAGAAATTCATAGATATTCTAACTTTCTTCCGAAATATATATATTTTGCATTCCGATTCGCTTAAATGTTCATTAATAAAAGTAGTAAACAACAAAATGTAGTTATTTTTTGGATCGAATATATTTGGTAAAGTTTTAACGCCCCATTCTGAAATTTGCATGTGTTATTAATAATATTTCAGCGAGTTTGTCCTTAAAATTAATTATAAAGGCACGTCTTTTGATATATATAATGGTGATATCAGAAATGTATATTAAATGCATACTAAATATTCTTAATAACAAATAGAAACAACCATAGTTGCAACTGTAAAACAAGTTCACACCCTATATGATGCAGGATATTCTCTGTATATGCAATGACACCCTAAACCCCAAAATATGCAGTATTTACGACATACAGCTTCTATACTTTGAAACCCGTATTGAATTTCGAGCAAAGGGATTCACACTTTTAGTACACAATCTATTCGTTTACAAAGGGTGGAGCATAAGCAACGTTAACGGCGACTATATTGAATGCGTTCTTGTGCATCATTTGGTTTTAACTCGTGAACCAATTGCATCTTATATGGGAAAAGATGTAATATAAGTAAAATTCTTTACAAAGACCGCTTAGACATCTCTAACTGCTGAAAACGTCGCCTGGTAGAAATTTCGGGGTTTTCCTCAATACTTGCTTGCACTCGAGCAGTGGTCACATCATTTCGAACTGCACCAGGTCTTCCAGCACGCGAAAGATCACAGACAGCCCTGACGCTGAATTAATCGCTGAATTGTTAGAGCGCTAGGAGCATTTCGAACATGAAAGAAAGTTCGCTATGATCTGAACAATCGAATGCTGACTTTAAAAGTAAAATTGAACAATTTTGGTTCTTTGTTCTGTCCTGAGCCTTTCCATCATAAATTTTCCAAGTATTATTTTGTTAATTCTGTAGAGACTTAAACAAAAAATGTATTCACTGATCAAGTCGTAGCGTTACTTATGCGCCACCCTATACAAGCCGAAAATCACAAAAGTTACAGGATTTGAAATTATTTTTATTTTTTATTTTATTTTATTATTTGGTTTAAATGACGTTAGAGAGAAATCTGAATTTCATGTGGATTTTCCTTGAAGTGACTCGTATTAATTTACCATAATATTAGAACTGCTCCAGAAATAGTGAAACCTGCGAATTACATTTCCACGTACGTTTGAAATAAGTGAACAGGGCGTACAGTTGGGCAGGCGACATAAATTTCGGGTAAGTCCAAACATACCACCATGGACCACTGACCACTGTGGCTTAGATGATACACCAATTCATCGCCAGATAAACACAGTGTATCGACCAGAGTACGCATGTACTCACCCATGAGCAACCCACACACATCGTCGTGAGAAATGGTCGCGTACACACTGCCCACGGGAAATAACTAACGGCATGTGCACACTGCCCACAACTGTGGGCTAATTTAGCTTCTTCAGATTTAGCTATTTTTTAACCTGTTCAGCGGACAAAAATTGGATTTAGTTTGAATTGTTTTTTTCTGGCTTTTTCATAAATTGTTTAATTTTGTTTAGCTTTTTTCGCCAAATGTCACTGATACTTCTTTTAGCATAGAAGAAGTTTAAAATAATTCTACTAAAAATAACTACAGTAGCATTTAGCTTAAAGGAAAACGGTGTGACTACGAAACGATTTTGCGACGTTTAAAGAATCTCAAATTCACAAGCCCCGTTTTCGAGCATTGCGCTCGTAGGCAGGTCAAAACTGCTTTTAATTTGCTGTGAAATTCCGTGAAAAGATCTTGCGCCATTTAAGAATGGTTTAGCGGATAAACTAAAGAATCTCAAATTCAGAATCACAGCTTTCGAGCCATTGCGCTTGCAGATAGTTCAAACTCATTTTTATCTTGGTTTGAAATAATTTGGGGGAATTTTTACGAAGTAAAAAAGTATAAGCTGTTCAAAAAGAGACTTGAAACATGGCAATTTTTATGTAAAAAAAATTAATATAATATTTCAAAGTCTCCCTACGAAAAATAATTCGATTTTGATATTAAACAAAGAAAAATACATTAACAAATGTAAAAGTAGTACCTCTAGTACCTTAAGAATAGTACTAAAACCTAATTTTTACAGATAACTCAATTATATAATGGGGGTCTGTTTACACCTGTTGAATTTGCCTCTTCCCTGTTGTTACTGATATATTCAGTAATGAATGAATTGTAAGAAAACAAACTTCACGCAATCGGGGGCAGGTTTTGATGAACTACAAATGAAATCAAATGTGTAGGTTTTAAATGAGTCTCGCCTTGAAGGCCTTACCCATCCTGTGCCATCACACAGGTGCTGTTTTCCATTATTTTTTCTTGGTTATATTTTTTTCTTCTTGCGACAGCAAGCGCCCCTTTGGGGTACCCAAACTAATCCCGAAAGGATTAGTCAAACTACCTTTGAGATTAGAAGTAGGTCCCTTGGAAAAACTTCCTCAGGGCCCGCTCCCTCTCTCGGCCAAGTACCGTTGTAGTCACTTGATATGAAGTGAGCTACCTCCAGGTTAGGAGTTGGGGTAATCTAGGAAGACCGCGAATAGACATGAACAGTGTTTTCCAAGCTTCTGCCTTCCTTCAGCAACGCAACCTGAGGCAACGCAAAAGCACTGAAAACACTTGTTCGGGGTCCACAAGGGGTCCAACGCCATTGACCAGGAAGGAACAATGTTCCTTGGGCCCCAGGTCACCCGTGCTACCAGAAGAGAAGAACCCTCTGGTCTGGGTTTCGCGGACAAGCTACTCCAGTTTTGCTTTATCATACCTCGCATGGAACTGGTAATCCATTATCTACGGCATAGATTTTTAATGTCCGAGGAGAGAATATCAACACAGCAAAGCATGCCATGCTCCACTCATAGTCTATTAACCAGATCTCTCTGGCCGTACAACTACGGAAAAGATAAATCTTCTGATATCTCCCGACGGCTTCTCTATAACCGCACCTGTTGCCAGACTGTGTCTTGTTTAACTATGACTCTCCCTTTTACTTGGTTTTCGAAAAACGAGTTCCAAGATCAGTTTGATGTCACATTATAGGTGAATCCCAAGACATAATCCACCTGTTCCTACGGTGCCTGGCACAAGGCCACACTACTTTGGTTTTGTACACAAGTATCATCCTTTGCCTGCTTAATTATAGGATCGAGTAGAGAGGCTTGCGTTTTAGGGGTAAGCGGTACAAAGCATCCTAGGAAACACTCGCCTACCCACTTTGATGAACTACAGTGGTATCCATTTTTCGGTTCCAAAAGTAAAGTCAAAGAAAACACCTCGGCATTATGAAATACAATGTCATTTAAATCGCTGCCTCTGGATTAGTTGCAGTAATGGATCATTTAAAGGTAGTTTTCTACCACTTTTTCGCTGGGGATTATCAGCGTAAACACAGTCTTTGACATAGCCCCACAAAAAAAGAGTCCAAGGACGTCTAATCGTATGATCCCGGCGGCCAATTCACGTAACCAAAACGTAAAATTACACTTTCTGGAAATTCCTCATGCAATAAAGGCAAAGGTGGTAGTGTTGTGTGACTCCTGGTGATATCTTGTTGAAACCACATATCGTCCAGTTCACAATCTTCAATAGCAGGCCAAAAAAAAAAGACATACGCCCGTAGCGCTTTGAATTTTCACTACCAGAAGTGATATCTTCGACAGAAAGAACATTGCGATGATGCACGGGAGGGCCTGGCCACATCTGTACGCTTCCAGTCTCTTCAAATTTCTTTATAATCTTGTTTATTTCTTGAATAGTAGGACCATATAAGTTTATTTTTACTATTTTTACGCTTTCTTCCGTCGTTAAACGCTCCATATTCGTAAATGGCAAACCTTTCACTGAATTAACAACACTTCAGAAGACAGATATTTAACACCCGACAGCCTTGCCCGACCGACATTGAGACATTATTTGGATTTTTAAATATATTAACTGAAGGAAACAACTTGTTAACTCAGAATTATGCTTTTATCGGTTTAGATACTCTAATAATAAATAATAATATTTACAATTCTATTCTAAGCTAATGGGGTTTAATGGCAGAAAAAGGAAAGTAAATGATGTTGACTGCATGAAGACTACACTTTTTTGTGTTATAATTTGTATGAATTTTTAAAACCAATTGGATTTGAAATGTACGTCTTAGAATTTTTAGTATGTATAAATATCCCATATGCTAAAAATTAACTTATAAAACCCATAAAAATTGGCATACTTTAGTTCAAACTATGTACATCAATTCTCTTGACAAAAATGTAGCTTTTCCGGTGTTTTTTTTAGCTTGTTTTAACGTTTTTTGGGAAAGTTTTGGCCTTTTTTTCTTTTCTCCGTATTCTGGCAACGCTGGTAACTGCACACGGACACAAATCACCATTCTTGGGCAATGATTAACTGGTATCTATACATAGCACACTACCGCCAAAGGTAATCTCCCATTGTCATGAGTAATTACCCATGACAGTTTCACATTTCTCATCAAAAATGTTGAACTTTAGACGCCACATGCCCATGAACTTGCCAATGGGTTAACTACGGTTGTACAGTGTGTAAAAACGCAAGAACAATTTGGAAAACTTGCATTTTTCCAAAGTTAGATTTTGTCCTTGTATGTCTTCGAATAACTAAATGGGTTTTATTTATTCCGATTTATTCCAATTGTCACTTATGAGCCATAGTATCATGGACGATGTACCGACTAATCGTCAGATAATTGGACGTGCAGAAAATAGCGTCCTCTCATACGCTATACATTGGCTTTGCCCGTATTCTAGTACAAAATCGTACATATATTGTATATTTTATTTTACATTTTTTTTTTTATTTATATCAAACATCTTAAAACAAACTTAAAAACTATAAAAAATTATGGTGCATATTTATAGCACTGATAATGAATGCTATTTCAAAGCTCGCTTCTTGTGTGGGCAATTTTTAGCCCTAAAGTGTAGAGGTTGTTGTACTAATCCACCACTAAATAAGTAGGCTTCTTACCAAGAGGAATAGACCGTGAGAGCATGAAAAATGTAAACTTATACTGACATTTTGACATTGAAAGACCATGAAAATGGTTGAAGTACAAATAAGGTAGCGCCGTTTTATAAAACTTTGCCCAACCATTAAGCCAAGTTTAAAATTGTCATATACAAAATGTCATATTGTAAGGAAGGACATCTGGAAATACCAAAACCGTGAAATAGTAACGATTTTGTGTCCACAATCTTATATTTTATTATGCGAAAATAAATGTCGTTTGTCCAGTCGAATAAGCATTACATGTAGAAGTTCTGATTTCCTTTCTTTAATTTTAAGAAATCTTCATCTGAGGCGCATCAATTGTTTGTAGAAGCATATGGCAAGAAAAGGTGTCGTTAGTGGTTTCAAAAGCCTAAGAAAGTCGTGAGTGGTTTCAAAAGCTTAAGAAAGTCGTGAGTGGTTTCAAAAGTTTAAGAAAGTCGTGAGTGGTTTCAAAAGCTGAAGAAAGTCGTGAGTGGTTTCAAAAGTTTAAGAATGATGAGTTTGATATCGAAGACAAGGAATGCAGCGGAAGATCGAAAGTCCAGCGGAAGATCGTTAACGGATACTATTTATAAGATTCATGCAGAAATTTTTAATTTAATTAGGGTTGACTCGGCTAGTAATTCCTCATCTTTTCAAATCGTTGAGAATGAAATAAAAGCAAGGAAATTGGGTTGAATATGAATTGAAGTCCCAAACTGTTGAACGTCGATTTTGAACATGTGAAAAGCTGAATGACGGGCATAAATGAAAGGGGTTTTTATGCATTATGTTGTCTCTGGTGATGGAAAATGAACCCTCTACGATATCCCAAAGAATAGAAAATCGATGGGACCACGTGGCTACGCTTCAAAATCAACTATCAAGCCGTATATTCATCAAAAAAGAACTCATTTTGTGTACCTGGTGGGATGAAATTGGCGTGGTGTACTATTATGAGTCCCTCAAACCATTACTGCGCTTCTTTACGAAACACAATCGCTACTTAAAAAACGACGAAAATCAGTCCAAAACTTGATAGCACTGCAAATGTTGCGACGCCCCTCAAAATATACTTAGACTCTCAATTGGAAAGTCCTACAACAGTCCGTCTTATTTACCACACATTTCCCTTTCGATTATCACTATTTTCGATCGATGACACGTGGCCTGCCTAAACAACGAAACCAAAAATTTAATAGTCTCCTCAAATGATGAAGCTTTCCATAGACGCAGTATTCACGTTGTGTAAGAAAGATGGAAAAAAGTAGTGGCTGGGAAAAAATAGATAATATTTTGAATAACGTATAATATTTTCTCACAATGAAGTTATAAATCTACGAAATTATTACGTTATTATTATGGTCCTATCAAAAAGCTCATCACATATCCTAAATGTAATGCCAAACTATGTGACCAATTTACAGATGTAGACAGGAAACCATTTTTCTCTGGACTTTGTAACGGGGTTTTAAGCTGGAAAAAAACCTAAAACTGCTTACAAAGACATGTGATATAACAAAAAGTCATTTCTGCTTCCTGTGCTTACTTTTTTTTCGTTTGTTAACAATTCGTTGGCTATTACCCATTTCTCCTCAATTATATTTCTCCTTAATTACAGGCAAGTATATTTCCAAACGTCCTGCACTAGTCGACTAGCTGAGCTAAGCATACTTTGCATACTTCCTGCCCAATACTCGGACAGAGTTGAAACAAAGTCTTCTGCATGGGCAGATGAAAAACGTAGAATAATCCGTGTGCTTTCATTTTAATTTTGTCGTTGATGGAATGTCATTAAGAAATTGGCTTGTGAAGCACCTAACCATAATTTAGTACTGTGGATTCTCGTCTTTGTTTTATTCCGCTACTCCCCCCATCCTTCATTCGTTATTAGTGGATGGCTTCATGCGATTACTTTAGCAGTTTTCTGTTACACATTAAGGCGACAGTTGCACTTAGACAATAGAATTGCCTTGGATAGATGATGACTATATAAAATCTATTTCGAAAAATTGTAGAAATTGACAAGACAAGATTGCTTAAGCTTATCTTGGCAAATTCCCTTCACACAACTAACTCTCTTCTACAAATAATAACTAAAAAAATTGTGCTTACCCGGAAATTCCTGTGGTATCATTACACCTTTTTTCCGATTTGTAGCTGTTGTCTTGGAATTGTGGCCATGGTAAATGTTCCGCTGTCGCACCAGCCGATATAGTAGGAAGAGCTCACCTTGCTCATCGTCCGGAGCATTTTGATGGTTTGTGTTGTTTGTTTGGTTTTGGTTTGCGTCATTTGCTTCCGATTTTGAGGCACTGTTATTGCTGCTACTGTTGCTGCCCAATGTCTGGGTTACGGGATGATTGCTGCCCACACCCGAGGAGGAGGTGGTGGAAGTCGAAGTGCCCGTATTGCTATTTGAATTACAACTAATCACATTTGTATCTGTAGGAGCACCGGATGACAGGACTGCTGTTTTGCCATCACAACTGGCTGATGAGGTGGACGTTATGGTCGACGAATTATTCGACGAGGAGGATTGCAGGGTTTCGTTGGAGAATAATGTTTTGTAGGAAATCCGCACCACTCGTGGCAAAGAGTAACGTTCCAGGAATTCTTCCACGGGTAATGGTTCATTTTGAGACTGAAATAGAATCGAAGAGATGGTTAGGTTAGCACAATAACTCTTTTCGATATGTGGATTACGAACGTACCTCGTTGCTATTCTTCGACGCTTTGCTATCACCCGTTGAGTAATCACCGACGCCGCTACCCACGTTGCCCTGGCCACCAGGGCCACCTGTTAGGAGGCCTGAGCCTCCTACTCCATTGAAGCCGTGTCGTATGCGTCTTTGTAACCTCTGCTTCAGTTCGATTTCATTGCGGCGTGCTAAACGTGCGTATTCGAAATCTGCAACCGAAAACATATTCGAACTGGTATCATGCGAATTAAATCGCCTTAATTTGGCTTTTCTTCCTTCGGCCAAATGATGCAAGCCACGCTGCGAATGGGGATGGTGAGCGGGCACAGGATGGTGGGGTCCTATAAAAGCACCATTTGTATGTTTACTATGGTTGGCAATGTTCGCCGTCCCAATAGCACCACCTCCGACACCGACATTCGCACTCACTGCACCCGCGTTGCCGTTGCTAGTCATTAAATAGAAAACAGGATTAGCTGTCGAGTTATTGGCTGTACTTACACAGCCAGAGCTGCCATGCTTCGAATTGTAGTGTGGGTGTGCAGGATACACTGGGTGATGACAATTTGATGATGATGTGGAATTGTTAGTTGCTGGAGTGTGACCAGAACCGTTTAAATTATTCGGAGATGTAGCTGGAAGAGGAAAAACCGAGATTAGTTTTATTTATTTCTTCGCTCAGTTAAAAGGACAAAAGGTAATGCGTATACGAGTACAATCTGGCAATATAGTATGTATCCAAGTATATTTCTGTATGTCTGTGTTCATGGGTACAAATGCAAATTACACGCCTATTTCGCTATAAAGTCCTACACGATTTAAAGGTATAGTCAATTTCGTGGGATATTGGTCTGAAAGAAAATATTTCAAAATTTGTACTCACTCCCGTTTAGTGAGTCTAAAAACAGAATGCGCGTAAGCGCAATGAATTTAAGAAGACCGCCCACATCTCATTTATGGGATGAATGCGAATTTCTCAGCGTTACCAATTTTCAGGTAAGTAGCAGAGTGATTTCCGTTGAAACATAGACGAATATGTTATAGAAATTTACAGAGGGTGAACAAATTAACAAAGTAATTAACATTGGGCAAATCGGGGACCATCATCAAAGCGGAAAATAGTTTCGATCTGTTTCAGTTTGTAGCGTTAAAATCAAATATTCCAGGGCTACATTTAGAGCGCTGTTACTAAGAATTTTATGAACTAGAAAGTTTCCTTAATTTCCTTCCACGAACAGTTGGTAAAAGTTTATGAATATATCGAAAAACAAGCAAACAAACAACACGTGTTCAGATGAAACAAGCTCTTCTCAAATATATTACATCGAAATATCGGTATTACTATCCATAAATTATCACCGTATATGGTTTTTTATATAACGAATAAATAATAATATTGTTAGAAAGATACTAATTTTTTAGAAGTGGATTTAGTACTTGTACAGGCCAATATTTTGTCCACTGTATCAATAGTGATACCTGTGATTTGAGTGTTCAAAACCGTAACCGAGAACAGACAAACGGGATTTTTTTGTTTGCCGAAACTATTTGCAGGTTTTTTCAATATCGCCGTTTTCGAATAACCTGTTTAACCGCGTTTCGGTATTACAAAATTACAATTAATTACAAAAATGTTTTAAAAATGGCTTTATATTGAACCTAGCAAAAAAATTGCATCTAAAGAAACAAATATTCATCACAACTTGTGGTAGGGAAGTGGTGATAAATTACGTAATCACCAATGAAATTAACATAGGGCTGTCATAGCAGGGAAACACTATTTCATGATGCCTTTTTGCCTATGTATTGATGAAAGAAGTGGATGTAATGAAAATTCAAACTTACATTGTTCAAAAAAATTGATTTTTTATTTTATTTTTATTTGTACTAAAAGTCAGTTTCTTAAAGAACTGACCGCAGATACCAGATTGACATGCACTGAATTAAAAAGACACCAAATATTTCGTTGGGCCGAAGTTTATATACCCTCTGCCACGGACAGTGTGCTGTGATATGTCCTTCATTTGCTATCTGAGTATTTGTAGTTTTTATAAATAGAGTAATAAATTTTGCATGTTGGTCGTTGTGTAATGAAGGGTAAATAAAAACTTAAAAGGAACTTCTTTAGATTGACTATCAAAAATTGCATCTTCTGATCATATTATGCCCATTAGAAATGGTAGTTCATAGAAATTTGCTTTGCTTTAATTCTTAGGGATCACGAATGAAAATGAAATCAATTTTTCATTACGGCGGTTTTGGAAGTGGCTCAAAATTGGTTCGTTGGGAATGATAAATATGCATGAATTGCATCTATAGAAGTGGTAAAAATGTGGTTCTTTTTGATTGACTTCCACTTGTCGGACAGTCTAAAATTAATGAAAATAAACGGAATTTGATTCTGTCCCTTTCAATATAATAAGTTTGATGACTTCGAACCAATATTGTTTCAAATGATCATAAGAACAAAATATAGAGATTGACTGTTGTGTAAAATTTGAAGCTAACGCCATGACTTCAAAAGTTAGTGTTGTCAGTATTAGTGCACAGAACCTATTTTCTAAGTAGTTTTTCGAAAATAGTTTTCATATCGAAAATACATGATCTACAATCGAAAAAATAAGTAATATACTCAGAAATTACTTCCTGAAGGAAATCAATAATGAATAGGCATTTATAACATTTGGTTATCCATATTATTATCATAAAACTTCGTTAAGCGATATGTTATGGATTAGAAAAGATTATCAAAACATTATCGTATTTTTAAGAGCGTATAATATATTAGAATGGAATTCCCAACATCTACTCTTTACATCACATTTAATATGATTCATCTCTTTAAAATTGAATTCTGAGCATCGTCTTCAAAAATTAAATCGGATCGGGTTATATGTTGTAATTTTTTCAATGTCACCTATCTGTAATTTCGAGCTTGTTGTAAGTATGATTTTGAACCCCCTCCGGAGATATATGGACATAACTTCATTTTTATGCTATTTTGTTGTCTCTTTAGCGATGTCAGTCCGTAATATTCGCATACAACCGGATGCATTTCTAGTTTGTCTGAAAAACAAATATCAATGTGTGCGTTTATGGGTAAACCCATATAATAGCCTTCTGACTGTGCTGAAATTTTAACCGGGTTATTCCCGAACTGTCGAGGATAGTTTCTAAAAGGCTTTGGGAATTGTGCGAGCATGGAACAGTGAGACATTTCAAAAATTCGTTTTTTTTTCATGTTACATAAATGCGATAGTAAAATATTGTCAATTGATTTAAAAATAATAAAGTTAATGTTTTTCTTCTTAACTTCGTTCCATAGAAAAAATTCGAAAAATTAAGTCTATTCGGTTTTCATGTTGGTCGAATACCCGAATACCGGATTTCCATAAGATAAAGTATATTTTTCGAACAATTCGGAAACCGGGTTTCTGAAAAAGTCTACAATGTCATGGACGATGTACTGACCGACTCATAAGCATGCAAGTTAATCATGAAAGTCCTCTGCTCATACATAATATGCTGATCTTGATAACTTTTTTTTTAAATAAATTCGATATTTTTTGACATTTTTCGAAAAACACGCCCACAATTAGTACAACTTAAAATTGCTCTTTCTGATATCTGTCGACTGGCATCGCGTATTACTTTTATTTAACAAATAAATAGTGAAATTGGTGAAAATTAGCGAAAAGTTGTCATTTTTGTAGGACTGGGTTCCTCTCTTGCTTGGACAGTTTTTTTTAAACTGTGTTGTAACTGTTCCCAATAAATGAACGTATCAAAAGCGTCCACCTCCCACGCACAATATATCGACTTATCTTATCTTTGCGGTGATAATTCGTTCGGTGAGTACATTTAACAACCACGTCCACGATTTCCTCAGGAAGGTTGTACTGTCAGAAATAGTTCTTTTATATAAAAAAATAAATCCTAAAATTGTTGGAAAAAAATCTAAAAAATTATGAAGTTTCTGAAAGTAGTAAGTGGTAAGTGGTTCCTTAAAAACGTAAATGGTCTTGGCAAGCTACTCCCGTAACCAAACTACCTTTGTTACTTTTTGTACATTCCTTTTCGATTGTTGGGAACAATTTCAAAAAATTATCATAATTCTAGAGGCGGGATCACCCTCGAAATTGGGATAAACATTTCGCAGTAATATCGTGCTTTGAACAAGCACGCTTTTGAACATAGTTAAATCGAGATAAATTTACATGCCGTTAAAAAATATATATACGAGTATATCTCAGAAAAGCAACGGATTATCCATTTGGTTGTTTCAAGGCCGCTGGTCTGGCAAGGCTGCCAGCTGTTATATGAAGTGTTATTTATTTAGTGAAATGTTTGCCATTTTCGAATATGAATCGTTGAATAACCGAACAACGCGTTAAAATAATTAAAACTCGGCGGCTACGTCACTAAGCAAAATTGTTGCATATGGGTCTCAAAGACCCCAATAGTGATTGTGAAAAAGACATTGCACCCAAAAAAGTGGCTGGTACGTACTATGGTCTACCTCATAAGGATCCACTGATACAAGCAATCCAGGGGCGGTCATTTAAATGACATTGTATTTCGTACATAATTGCAAGGTCCAAGCATTGCAATGAAATAAGAGTTTTCATATCATAGCTTTTTGTGTGTTTTATTTAACTTTGCATTCGAAGCCGAAAAATGGATAACCCTATATTTATAGTATGAAAGGAATGACAAACTTTCGCCCAACTTTGATGGCTTGAACAAAATGCTTATATGCACGTATACCAATTTTTGCAGACTTAAGTTTATAATTTCTATCATCACAAAATTGTAGATATACTCATATATACGAGTATATACGCTTTATTCGGTTGAGTGCAATTTTGATTCGAGAAAATGAAACTATTTCCGGTATAATTTCAAGATACATCCAGTGATCTTGAACACTGCGGAAAATATTTTGTTAAAAAAATCAAAAATTAGTTACTCATGCAATTTGAAAGAACGATATAAATACTACTTATCCCAAATGTCACTGAAAAGAAATTTCAGTCATGTGAACTGACCTTCAGCAAACCTTCTTTTGAATTGATGCAAAAGTGCGAGCGGTGGCGAATAAATCGGTGATTCTTATAAAAAAGTACTCTCAATTATTATTAATTTATTTTCCGCTCCACCTATTTCTTTGGGGGTGCCATTAGCACATTAACGGAAGTTTCTACTAAGATTTTGCTTAAGTATATTCGAAGAAATTTCTTTTCTAGAACTACATCTGTATGTGGCTTCAACAAAATGGTACAAATTTTCACATAGACAGGTCTATCATGATAAAAATGCAGCGAAAATTGTCCAATAAGCTATGTAGTTTCAAGAAGTTTCATTAGCATTCAAGTTCTCCTCACTTGTGATGTTGTTGCAAAACGGAATTTTGAAAAATGAAATCAAAAATTTGAATGATTTACAGTAATACATTTGAATCATAATTGAGCCATGAAAAATCACCGAACATGGAGGTCAGTTAAATTCAATAATCAATTATTCAATTATCAAAACTACTCTATAGAATATGCTTACTTTCAAATGAATAAAGAAAAAATTATTATATGAATTTGAAAAAGATTACTTGAGTTTTTGAATGTAGCAATATTTTTCGCTCATCTTGTATGTAATCAACCATTCCAAATTTGAACTACACAGAATGATTTCGAGGATTCCTTCGAAATATTACCACTCTATCATTGTGCATTGTGCAGACATTTGTAAATATGATGAAATTATAGACTCGATTTTTTATTGTTGCACCCAATTCTCTTTGTGTATATCACTTATTTCACAAGGAGACGCTATTAATGTGCAATCTGTCAGCTCAAATTCGCACTCTATGAGAAAAATTTGCAAGAATATTGTAGTAATTTTGATAAACACTGAGAGATCTTTTGGGTATTCAGAATTCCTTATGAATGTTACTTAATTGTTACTCATTATATACTCGTACATATTTCAAAATATTAGGAAATCAGTTCAGTGAGTTTACACGCATTTTATTTTTAGACTCACTCAATGGGACCTACTTCTTAACAGCTGTTCCGAACGCTAGTTTGAGAAGCTTTTATTAGACTTGTTGACTACTCGACTACTCGAAGTGTTTGTTAGACATATAGAGGTGACCGATGCTCAAATAATGATAGGCTATACGAGGTGTGTTCAAAATATATGGTGAATTTTCAAATTTTACGAACTACGTACATTCGATTTTCGATTATTATTTTTTTTATATTGGTAAACTCGTCTCGAAGATATGTTGACGGTCTTATCTATATAGCATGTTTAGTTTGTTTGTGAGAGGCATAAATAAAACAAGTGTTTTCCGTGTTCGGCAATTTTCTGCTATCGAAAAAAAATGGATGAAAGAAGTTCCATCAAATTTTGTGTAAAAAATGGAATTAAGTGCTCGAAAGTACTTGAAATGTTGACAGTGGCATACGGTGAGAGTACTCGAGAAGGTGTGAATGACGACACTCGCTCTGGACGCCCCAGCACATCAACAACCGATGAAAATCTTGAGAAAGTTATGGAGTATTGTCGAATCACAATTAGAGAAGTTGCTGAGGATGTCGGCATATCGGTTGGTTCATGCTATGCAGTCTTTTCGGAAATTTTGTCCATGAAGGGTGTGGCAGCGAAGTTCGTTCCAAAATTGCTGAATTTTGATCAAAAACAACGTCGCATAAGCATCGCTCAGGAATTGGTGAATGACATCAATGATGATCCAGATTTGCTTAGAATGGTCATAACTGGTGACGAATCATGTGCATATGGTTATGACATCGAAACCACCCACGACTTTTTTCTGTTCCCAAGATTAAAGAAACCCATGATGGCGTTTTGCGACGATTGAGGAAATAAAAATCGAATTGCTGATAGAGCTCAAGGACATACTAAAAAGTGCATATCAGAACTGCTTCTGAAAAAAACGCTGACACAAGTGTATTATATCTGAGGGTGACCACTTTGAAGGAGATAAAATAGAAATTGGTGAATAAATAAACATTTTTTTGAGAAGAATGTAAATTCACCTCATTTTTTAAAACACTTCGTATGTGGGATTGAACCCACGGCTAGACATGCATTCAGTTTAAAATGCGATTATATTTCAAATTCAATTTTTTATGTGTTTTATTTTCTTTTAGTGGTTTAACACAAGAAGATGCACATCAAAATCCTAATAAACAAGAGGTCTTTAGAAAAATGGTAGTTTTCACAAACACGGAGAAATCTCTTCCTTCGATCTGTTACTACCTCTATTGTTTTGTATTATATATGAAATTGAAAATATGATGAAATTATAGACTCGATTTTCTATTGTTGCATTTCAATCACTTTCAGTTTACATATTTCTCTTCGTAAAATTGTAGTTAGCAAAGCTCTCTTAATATCCCATACATAAGTTTCTCCTCAAATGGAAAATATTGAACTGTAGACGAAGAGATCTCTAGACAATAGTGTATTATGTTTCAAACATTCCTTTGAAATATTATATATTTGAAAATATAATGAAATTATATGCCCGATTTTCTATTGATACAGCAATATATCTGTTAGATCAACTTCGCGTTGTATATGAGGGTTTCCAAATAAATAGTGTAATCTTTTACATTTGTCTACATTATATTTTCCAATTGTGTCTGTCCTGGCAACCCATTTTAGTTTGTCTTACATGAATTCCTTTCCATTTACATTTCTTTTTGGTCTACGAGAGGACAAACGCACAACACATCAATCAGTTTGTATCGAACATTCAAGCTAATTAGACTATACGACGTTCGTCTCTCTCAATGTATTTCACAACATTGTATAAATCTCCAAGTTTATACTTACTTTTAAGTTAAATGAATTAATTTTGAATTTAATGAAAAAAATGTAATTTAAATATTATAAAAGATAACGCTCTTATTTAAGTTATCTAAAACCAATCAAATAATTATCGATAAATATCCCAATGATTATTGTGAATAATTAACTGTAAGATGAAGAAAATATGAAAAAAGGAAAATGGAAAATCCAATTTTACCAGCAAAGTTGCTGATTGAAAATCAGCCAGTTTTGCAGCACAACTCGCACGGTGAGCATTTCAATCTCAAAAAATAAACATATTGAATTAACTCCAATTCATTTGCATTTTTTCTATCTCTCCCTCTTTATATATTTTATATATATTAAATCTTAACTTTACTTGTATAATTTCTCAACTCAGAAAAATTATGCAATTATTCTAAACCCGTCAATTCTTTAGCCCAGAACTTACTGTCCGGCACTGAAGAATTGGCCCTCAATTAATCAACTCCAAAACAATCCCATATACTGTCTACTATCTCTCTACTAAGTTGTATCACAACAGCGCCAGAGATTAAACCTTGATCTCTTATCAAAACCAGTACAACATTATAAAGACATCATACACATAAACACATTGCTCTTTTATAAATAAATGTTTAAAAACCCCTTTAAATAACAGTGTCCTAGCTTATTAATATCGAAGGCAAATCTCGGTAAGATTTCATTATCACACTCGCCCATCCATCTTGACAATAGAAATATTGACGAGTACGAAGAAATCTCTATGCACATTCCTGTGGTGGGTTTCAAAAAATCCTCTATCCTATTGCGTTATGTACCAAGTTTAAAACATGATTGCATTTCGTATTCGATTTTTTTAAATCTATTCTAATATATTTCAGTATTTCACAAACATCACAAGGACATATCGTTAATATGACATCCATCTGTCCAAATTCGTATTATCGTTAGAACAAACTGAAAATAGTAATTTTGAGAAAAATAGAGAGAGAACTTCTTGCACGTTAGCATTGTAAAATTCAGAAATTCCTTCAAAATGTTACTACTCTCTCGTTTTGTTTTATGCAGGCTCGATTTTCTACTGTTGCTTTTTATTCTCTTCCAGTGTCTCACATAGGGAGATACTGTTAATATCAGTCGGCCCAAATACATGCTGTACTGAGTGATCTCTTTGTATATTCGCGTGTTGGGTTTCAAAAAATTCTTCGCAATTAAAAGTACGATGAAATTGCTGGCCTAATTTTATATTTTTGCATTTGATTCTCACTTTTAGACTGTAATTTCTCTTTATAACTGTTATTAAAAGGAGCTCTCTTAATAAGCCATACATAAATTTTTCTTCAAAAGGAAATAAAAATTTTGACGAGCACTAAGAGATCTCGACACAATCGCATGGTGGGTTTCAAAAAAAAAATCCTTCGAAATATTATTACTCTATCGTTGTCCATTATGTATACTCGTACATATTTTCGAAAATATGATAAAATTGCGGTGTCTCACACAAGGATATGCCGTTAATATGTTATCATCCAGCAAACATTCGGCTTATATATAATGATCTCTTTGCATATTCTCTATGCATATTCGTTGGGTTTCAAGAATTCCTTCTAAATATTACTATTCTTCTGCCGTTTACCATCATTTGTTTGAATCCGTCTGACGGACACTTAGATTCCTCCGAATTTGAGGTTAAATTTTCTATTGATGCCTTTGTTGTCTTTCAATGTTTCGACCATTCCATAAAGGAGATGACATTAATATGAAATCTTCTAGCTCAAATTAGCACCATTTTTGAGAGCTTCAAGTTAGTAGCGGTAATTTTGGTAAGCACGAAAAGATCTCTCTGCTCATACGAGCGTTAGATTTCAAAAATGCCTTCGAAGGTATTACTACTCCATCATTTTGCATTATGTTCAAAATAGAAGATATGATGAAATTGTAGGTACAGCATTCTATTGTTGCATATCGCTCTCTTTCAGTTTAGAAATTTCTCTTCGTAACCGTTATTTAGTAATGCTCCCTTAGTATCCCATGCATATGATTCTCTTCAATGGAAAAATACCTACCACTCGCTGATGTTGCCACCGCTCCATTGGCGGCTGCGACTACGGCTAGTGATGAAGTTGCTGCCGTTGTTGCAGCCACGGTAGTTGTCGCTGCTGCTGCTGGTGACGGGTTACTGTTGCTGGCCGCCGTTTGAGGTGTCGCCATGTGAGGGCTACTCTTTATTAACCAATTTGCCAAGTGTCGCTGACGTTCAAATTCGATATTTGTGCGTTGCATCTCTGCCAATTTCAAAGAATCCGTCATCTTATTTCCTTCGTTTAACTATTTTTTTCTTTCTTCTTGTTGCTTGCGGCGATTTTTACTCGTTTTTGCTCGTTAATTTATCGTAAAATAAAAAACTTGAGATCACAGTTGTAGTTAAAGTATTTTGATGTTCATTAAAATTAAATAATTTTTCTTTATGGTTAATTTCTTTTTAGTAAAATTGCTTCTTTTCAATATCAGCAAAGTCGACATTTGCGTAATTTTGTAGTATTGTATTGTATATGTTGTATCTTATAAACTTCACAGGTTTTTTTTTTTCTTATTTGTTTTTTGTTTCTTTTATTTCTTATTTTATTATATTGTAAAAACGTAGACTCGTTCGTTGTTGTGTGTAAAGAACGCGCGCGTTTCTTGAACTGTAATGAGTTGAATTTCAGGTTTACTTGGCTTCAAGATGTGCGACTGCTGCTGCTTACTGTCATTGCTAAACAGACGTCTTCCACACAGTGGTGAAGTGAGTGCACGAGAGAGAGAACCAGTCAGCAGTGTGATGATTGTGTGAGAGCTGTAAAGAGACAGAAAGAGGGAGAGACAAGTGAAAAACTATTTGGCAAAGAGAGAGAGATCTAAACAAAACAAAGCATATTGAAATCTATACCAGCAAAGAGAGCCACTCTTCAGTGGTGCCACCCTCCGCGCCGTGCAACCACCGCTGACGAAACTTAGCAGTAACTAACAAAAAAAAAAAAAAAAAAAGACACACACACAGCCAAACAACAACAAATATTAAAAACGCTATTGACCTGCCGCACTTTTGTACTAATAACACAAACAACAGCACCACCACTACCAGTGTCTGTGGATATTAGGCTGCCACCACCCACCCATCACCTCTTCGTTCATCCATCCCATCATCATGGACGACTACGAACATCATCTTTAGCTCGCGTCGTGTGTTTTGTCTAATTGTGCTCCAGTGTGTGTACGTACGCCAGTTTGTGTGTGTGTGTGTGTGTAGGCCATGTGTTGTTGTGGTTCAGTGCTTTCCGGGCCTGTCAGACGAGTCGTCATTTAGTTTTAGTTAACTTAAGTTCACGCTAGCCTCGCTTAGCTGCTCAGCTGTGGTGTAAACCGTTTGCTGGTGCTTTTCTATAAGAACGAGTGAGTGTCTGTCTGTCCGTCTATCTATCTCTCTATTCAGCCGACTGGCTTGGCTGTGTTGTTGGCAATGGTGCGATAATCATAATCATCGCCAAGCGTT
>JAHXMU010000119.1:535803-609246 GCA_019455685.1 Philornis downsi | reverse complement strand
GAGAGGGTAGTTACAAAACTACTTTTGATGGAGAGCAGCAACAACAAAGCGTTTACTGTTAGCACATTCGGCTAGAGTTGACAACGGGGCCTATGAATCACAAACAGGCAAAAACAAATAGCAGCGTAACACAAGAGTCGTTTGCATCAGAGGGCAGTATGATGAGAGGGGACTGATTATAGGGCATCGCTAAAATAAGGCAATCGCCGATAAAGAATATCACAATTCAATTAAAATAATTTCACCCGAGTACTCGCAGGTGATTTCATCAACATGCGATATCGACTATTACATCCATTGGAAATTAATAAAGACGGTCGAGCGACGTGATTTCTTCATGTCACATATGTTTCACGTGATTATATTACGACTCAATGACGTGAACGTTCGCGAACGTGATATAAAAAATAAATATTGCCCATAATATTGAATTTACGAACCAAATATGCCATTAAGCTAAATCGGATACGGTGTTCGAGTTGGTAAGCAAAGTTTTGTATTTGAGGAAATATAAGCAATCAATCAGTTGTTTGGTCGAACGTTTTCGAAAAATTTGTTTACATTAAGAACACATGTCAAAAGTGTTGCATTCGTTGCGAACGCAGCTTGACACATTTGCGCCAAACTAAAAAATATACTCATCCATCACAAAGAGGTCGGTATAATGTTGGTGAAGGGAGAAACAGGCGTCCAAAGCCGACTAATGAAAGAGCGCCTATCTACAGCCGCCGCTTTTCCTGCCGCAGGTGCCCCTGCTTAATTCTATTGGTTGATTTATCCCATATATTTAAATGCTCCCACAGCAGCTTTTGACAAAGGCAGGCGTGAGAATGAATACTGGCCGAACTGTCATATCCCTTGTGGTACCTCTCATGCAAATTGTGTCGTCTGAAATTCAATCTCTTCTCAGAAATTTCTATTTAAAAGGCTGCAGTAATCGACATGTTAGTTTATTATATTCCTTCAAAATCGTTGGCAATTTTTGAGACAGTATACGGATAATCAGGATCGAGATTGGTCTGATACTTCCCATAGAAATTACCTAATTTAACCCACGTAGATTAGTATCTTCGATCCAATTTAATCAAATTCAATATAATTTAGAATGCATAAAGCGTTTAGCAAACATAGTTCCGAGGGTGAAAATGAATTTCACTACCAAAACTTTAGCTTGGTTCTCATAAAAATTGGCTATTTAACAAAAATCAACAATTGCCCTATAAATTCGGAATGAAAGGCTTCAGTAAGTTGTAATTCTGTTTCCTTAATTGTGCATTAATTTAACTGAAATGAATCAAACTATTCTTCACGTCTCTTCGACGTACCGAATACTTTCGTAAAACGTCCTTGGGTAAATGTATGTGTAAGGAAGTTCAATTAACTGATAGAGTTATTGGGCAAGGTAACTTGGCCCCCGCCTTATGTCGTTGCTTTTTTATGAGAAAAGTTATTTGGTTACCTTCTGTTGACCCGGCTTTTCTAACGGCTAAAATCAGAAATATTGAATTTTTATACCATGATCATAATTTGAAACCCCATAAAGAATATACGAGTATATTACTGATCACCGTCATGTGATCACCCGTCGGTTGAAAGAGTGACAGAATATGCCTCTGACAAGGTTAAATTCGAAATTGCCCATATTTGGGGTACCAGAGAAAAATCCGTCCACACAGGGTCTGGACCCATCCTAAAAACTATGGAGGTTCTGGGCGTGATTGTTACAAAACACTAAAAAATAACCATTTCTGTAGGAAAACCAGTCGATATCGGTACATTATATGTTAAAACGGAGTTTTTGATAGGCCCACTTATTTGGCGATAAGTAGATGTAAAGTCTTCTACGCTATGAATCAGAGGTAGTCAAAATCAGCCAAATAGAAACAACTTTACTAATGGTAATTTTCGGTACCTTTTCCAGGAATTATACAATTTATTCATTAATTAAATCGTGCACATGATGCTAATTAATGGATACCGAAAAGCACCTTTTAAGGGGTTGTCCTAATTATGGCCATAGTTATGGAAAATGCTAAAAAATACGTCCATACACTCATATAGCGCTTTCCAAATAGAGCGGACTTATGTTGAAATGGGATAAAACGAGCTGTTTGTGACGTATTAACGAAAATCATTATTTTATTTTAAACGCCTAAGTCTGCCATTATTTATGGAATATAACGTTGTTCAAATATTGCCAGCGGCTTTGCACTGTTGAATTTGAGCGATGGCTTGGGCTATGTTGACTTTCAGAGTTCCGGTTGATTACGATTTATTGGCATAAACCTAATACTTAAGAAAACCCTGTAAGAACAATTCTAACAGTGTCAAATTTCGCGATCTTTAGGGCTAAATTCACATCATCACTACGAGAAATAGCCACACCCTCAAATCGTTCACGCAACATGAAAGCCCACAATGTGACATGTAGGAATCACATATCGATCACGTCTACGTTATTCAATTTGAGCCAAAACTACTTGGTTATCATTGAACGCTCGCCGTTAGCGGCGTTAGTCAAACCAGTGTTGTTTTCGAAGAAGTACGGACCAATGATGCCAAAGGCCAAATACCGTACCAAACGGTAGCTTTTAGTGGATGCATTGCCATCTGGTGAAACTCGTGTGCGATAGCGTCGCTCTATACAGAGCAATTTAGTTTTTTAACATGACCATTTATCCAAATATGCTCCCCGTCACCAATGACGATTTGCCGGCTAAAATTAAACTCCTCTTCCAAACCCTCCAAAGTGTAGTCAGCGCACAAACAGTTTTGCCTATGATTATTGACTTTGAGCTCTTGGGTAAGTTGGACCTTATACGAGGGCAGGCTCTAGTGCCGACGAAAAATTCGCAAAGTTGAAGTCTGCGAAATTTAGAGTTCTGTTGAACCGCGAGAAATCGAATGTCTTGGATTCTCTTGCACTCTTTTACGGATAGCGGATATGTTATCGGCCAATCTGGCATTGCTTTGCAATACACATGTTGATGGTTAATTATTTATCGAACTGAACGTCTTGAATTTGGCTACTAAACATTAGAGGGCCACCGCATCTATCGTAAAATGGGAGCAACGCGTGCAGCGTTTAGGCAAACACAACTACAACCATTATGATAATAAAAAGTTATCATTTGTATGTGTTGCTCAATCGTGTAAATTGACATGATGATTTGGTATTAGTGAGTGAATAGTAAACAACAGATTTGATAGACGCCACCAAAACACAAATTTTCAACAACGATCGACCCTATTTGGAAATACGTTATTTAGTATGACCAGAGGGCGTTTTTGATACGTGGTGGCAAGTCGTCAAAATGTTTTAAAAAATTTATTCATATGCGGATTTTTGAAGAATGATATTTTGTCGAATTTTTCTAACATTTTTACCATGCTTTCGGGGAGCGAAATAACCATCTCAATTTACATACATTTATATACAGCTAAGGCGGTCGGCTGTCGGCCAAAAAATATATTATTCACTGGAGAAATTAGATAAGAGCATATATCGCGTGTAAGAAGAAGCTGTATTTGATACGTTAACTTATCTGGATGTGTGTCAGTACTTTGTCAATGATACTGTAGACCACAATCCATGGCGGTGGGTATATAATATTCGGCTTACGGAGCCTGTTCAGACTTGTTCAGACTCAGTATTGAGGGAATCTGGTTATCCAGGCGCAACTAGTTCCAAGTATTAATTTTGATAGAATGTCTCGTAATAGTTTACAACAACTGTCCGTACGATTCTTGTTTTATAGTATTCGACTGATTTCATTTTCGGTATGTTCTATTCAATTTTGTTTCTTTTTACCAATTTAACATACCTCCTACCTCATACCTTACTATGGGTGGAATGGACTTTATTCCATTAAAACTAAACGCTTTATTTTTGTTCAATTTTTTATTAACGGTTTCTGTTTTCACGAAAATAATCAAGTTTGACGAAAGTTTCAAATTTAAATTTTCACAGCATGTGGGTTTTATATACATTTTTTTTCTTATGTCTCTTTGCGATACCCAGAGATGGTGGCTGTGTTCTTAAGCCCAACCTTTAATTGAATCCGAAATGAAATTTATTTGAGTTTGTTCACTGAAGGTCATTTCGGTAGTGTTGTGTGAACAGTATACGGTATACCTATATATATAGTATATATATATATATACAAATGCATACTATATTATGTACTTGTTTAAGCACAAAATTCGTTCATACCCGTAAAACAACTGTTTTCAAAGTGTAATTTTTATATGCAGAGGTGTGTTATTAACACATTTTTTCTGTTGCTGTTCCATTTTGAGTTCCTCACAGTGTCATATTGTTAACGCTTTCATGTTTTGTGTCTTAACAATAATCAGTTTTTTTTCTCTATGTGCGCGAAGTACGCGTTGCTGTTTATTTCTCCTTTTTTGATTTTTGCCAACAACCGCATTTAATAATTATCATAAATGACAAGACATGAATCAGTTAAATTTGATTCTATTTTCTCGGTTTAGTTCCATTCCTTATTACAAATTCAGTGAGTCATGAAAGTGCGACGATGAACGTTAAAAATGTGCGTTTGCATTTCTTCTTGACTGTTGCTTATTGACATAAAATCGTGATTTATTCATATAATCGGTATGAAATGTAATAAACTGATTTTATGATTTGCGATACTGAGTGTGAAGAGCGTTTTTGACAAACACACACGAAAAATGGAAACCTGTTGTAAAAACGCTATGACAGTGGAAAGACTTTTGAACATTGCACGGTCAGACGATAAGAGAGACATGAAGTTCAACAACACCTGTGGTAGTAATAAAAATATGAGAAAAGTAACAGTTTGCGTATGGCCCACTGTAGCAGTTTGTCCATGTCGCACTACGGTGGTAAAGTATTTGTTTATCGTAGATCCAATAAAATTTTGTAACATTCAAAACAATTTGTACTCACTTGTCGAACAGGAAACTTTAAGAATATTCCTAATAGAGTATTCATGCATTAATTATTAATATTAACTTAACGCGTTTTGCTTACTGACGTTATAATTAAAAATCACGTTTAATGATGTTTTATTAAACATCAGGTGTAGTGAAAAGAAGTCCATTATTTTTTGCTGACATTCACGACTTTAATTAGTAATTGATATCCGATTTAGGTCAGAATAATCTG
This sequence comes from Philornis downsi, assembly GCA_019455685.1. Lineage (NCBI taxonomy): Eukaryota > Metazoa > Arthropoda > Insecta > Diptera > Muscidae > Philornis > Philornis downsi. Next base: position 604,094 of record JAHXMU010000119.1, on the reverse strand, counting down.
ATTTAGGTCAAACAGGAGCCGATTTATTCGCAGCCATTTTGATGGTAATTTCATTATGTTGCTCTCATTGAAATCCTCGCTCCTATTGGCAAATAACTGGGACAGTCGATTTTCACCAACTTTTATTGAGCCGATTTTTCCACCAGCAAAATTATACGCGTTGATGCCAGCTCCGCATTATACAGTGGATAGATGAGAACCTCCCAATCAAGTTCCCACAGTTGTGGGTCACTATCGGTACGTGTGGCCTGACGTTATCCTTAAGAAATTGCATATAATGGCAAAAAATAGGGAAAATGATGTTGGCTGAATACAGATTAGAACTTTTTCTTATAATTCTTATGAATTCGTAAATCGAATAGTATTCTGAATACATTTCTTATCCAGTAAGAACTTTAAATATTAATAAAGCTCTCACCTGTTGAGTTTTTAACTTACAAAACGCATTAAAAATTAATGTATCTGAGCTCAAACTGTATCAATTTAAAAAAAAGTTAGCCTTTTTTCACAAAAGTTTTGTCTTCTTTTCAATGTCGATATATTTATTTAACATTGAAACAACCGGTTTAAATGGGATGTATTCGTAAACCGTAGATGATTCCTTTCATTTCAACTCAGCTGAATACGAAACTCGTGTAAAAAAAACTAATTACGTTAACTTTAATTGTTTTATGAGACACAGAATTGTTGGCACTGTGAAGAGTTTCTCCTCTGGGGGAGAGAATTAGAGTTCATTTAAACATTTTACGTTGGTTGCTGTGCAAAGACATCAGATTTCTAATCTGAATCTATCCAACAATGGTATACAACAGTGGCCAGTCAATACATGAATTCTATCAATATTAAATGCTGTATTAGGAACCCATTTAATCGTCATTGTTATTGACAAATTCTAACTATATGTGAACATTTTTTAATAAAGACAAATTACATTGCTTGAATTGGCTACTATTCCCAAGGAATTGAGGTTTGCACACAATCATTTTCACAAAACAATGACAATTATTTAACCATAATTATGTATAATTTATTGGAAAACCCGGAATGAGTGCACAAGTGCAATAAATATTAAATGTCTCTTAATTATCATCCGTAGCATTAGCTGCCTGTCCTGTCTGGCATCCTTAGCAGGCTGAACGGAGTCAGAAGAAAAATGCTTGAATCCTGCATTGTATGTTTTATAGGGTTTAAATTGTAAGAAATGTATAATTTTTCCATATTGCATCCTCTGCAATGCCTGTGGACTTGAATAAATTGTCTTAAATTATTTATAAAATCTATTCCTGGCAATAAATTTAAGCATATAATTTAATAGTTTCTGCTCTTGCTGACTTTGGAGAAGGTTATGTGTGGCTTTTACTAAATACATGTGCATACAGACAAACATAAATAATTACATGCATACAGAGTAAGTAGCATCCATATGTGTCGTTACATATTAAAGCGTTTGAATATGAATGGGAGCTTGTCTGTATATGTATGTGCGGTAATGTCCTTAGTTGTTGTACTTTACGCTGCTTAAGTGGTAAAAGTAATAATTTTCGAAGAAATCCCTACTTGGTTTTCACTCCTAAAGGCGTGGTCAGGCTTTAATGTTGTGTTTCGAATGTCTTGTGTTTAAATTATTATTGTGGTCACCTGCCACTTTTGTCACCGATTCTCTTTAGGCTGCCACAAAATAGCAACGACAACAACAAATCTCTTTGTCCTCTTATTAACATTTCGTCTTTATTGGCATTGAGTTTCGTCTTCAATTCACTGGCGGTTGAGTAGGGAATTCTATGTCTACCATATGTGTCAGCCAGCCACTGTGGACAAATGAGTAGTATAGGCACATACGCATACACATGTGTACAAACACACACACACACAGTATTATACATGTATATATGTATGTGCTTATGACCATGCAAATGATATTTTGCGGTTTTTGTGGTATTTACGGTAGAAATTTGATGATGTGGCATATATTGCAAGTGCGGTTCCATATGATGGACATTGACTGATACGTTCATATGCGTTATTGCGAATGTACAATTTACTACCGCTGCTGCTGCTACTGCTACTGCTGGTGCTTCTGATATGTTACACACATTTAGGGTGGTAATTGGTAGTATTCGTGTGAGCAAAGGACGAATTTATCTAAAACTGAGTGTCGTCTGGTTTAGGGTGGTACTGCTATACTGAACTATGGAGTGCACAAGTTTGTGAAATGTATTTAGGAATAAATTATTTAAATTAACACAAAAATAAGTTATAGCATAAAGTTCATTAATGCAAATAAGTTGACAAGGGATTTCATAGGGCTGACAGTGGAATGCTGGAAAAACTGTGTTTCGTTTTTAAAGAGATAATGAAATGGCTTCGAGGTTTATACTTGTAAATTGGTCAGAAGACCTTAATAGGCTTGGCTATTTTCAGAAAAACGTACTATTACCGAAAATAGATTAGTTGGTTTTTTATAATTATCGATTAGTTTCGATAAATCGTCGATATTTGCTATATGTTTTTAAAGAGATAATGAAATGGCTTCGAAGTTTATACTTGTAAATTGGTCAGAATACCTTAATAGGCCTGGCTATTTTCAGAAAAACGTATTATTACCGAAAATGGATTAGTTGGTTTTTCATAATTATCGATCAGTTTCGATAAATCGTCGATGTTTGCTATATGCTTTTAAAGAGATAATGAAACGGCTTCGAGGTTCATGCTTGTAAATTGGTCAGAAGGCCTTAATAGGCCTGGCTATTTTCAGAAAAACGTACTATTATCGAAAATAGATTAGTTGGCTTTTTATAATTATCGATTAGTTTCGATAAATCGTCGATATTTGCTATATGTTTTTAAAGAGATACTGAAATGGCTTCGAGGTTTAAACCTGTAAATTGGTCAGAAGACTTTAATAGGGCTGGCTATTTTGAGAAAAACGTACTATTATCGAAAATAGATTAGTTGGTTTTTTATAATTATCGATCAGTTTCGATAAATCGTCAATTTTTGCTATATGTTTCTAAAGAGATAATGAAATGGGTTCGAGATTTAAACCAGTAAAAGGCTAATAGTGGAATATTGAGAAAACCGCTTCTATTTTCAAAAATGGATTAATCGGTTTTCTGTAATCACCGCTTTTTTCGATAATGAAACAGTTTAAAGGTTGGAATTAGTTAGCTGTAAATTAGTCAGCTGATCATGACAGCACTGATAGTGCGATATCTGGAAGAACCACGATATATTTTTGAAAATAGGTTGGCCAATTTTTAGTATTTGCCGATAATTTTCGTTAAATAGCAAAATTTTGCAATTTTCATTTATAAAGTGATAGCGGAGTGATATCAAGAGTGAAGGCTACAAGTTAATCAGCAGACATTGTTAGGACTGGTATTGGAATGTCGAGAAAAATCACGAATATCTTCTAAAATGGGTTATTCGGTTTCCTATAACAACCGTTTTTTTCGATAAACTGCCGAATTTTGCTATTTATCTTTGGGAAGATAGTGGAACAGTTTGAAAATTGGAACCTGTAAATAGTCAGCTGATCATGACAGCATTGATAGTGCGATGTCTGGAAAACCCACGATCTACTTTCGAAAATGGTTTAGTCAGTTTTTAGTAAATACCGATAACTTTCTGCTAATGATAAATATTTGCAATTAATTTTTAAAGAAATAATTAAATATTTTCAAATAGGAACCTGTAAATTGGTCAGCAGATTTTGATAGTGCTGACATTGGAATGTCTGGAAAGACCATGATCTATTTTCGAAAATAGGCTGTGTTTTTGAAAAGGGGTTTAATGGTTTTCTGTAATAAACGATCATTTTCAACGAATAATGCATTTTAGCTGTATGGCTTGGAAGAGATAATGAGGTGGTTTCAGGATTAGAACCTGCAAATAGGTTAGCAGACTCGATTTTTCTTATTTAGAGTGCAATTTAGAAACGTATGTAGTGTAGAGTAAGAAAATTATTCGATAAAGTTCCACTTATTCGTTTCTAGCAAAATTTAATAGTGTTGAGTACATTTAGCATAATTATTTTAATTATGTTTTCAACTCAAATTCAGTAAGAGTTTTTTTTGAGTATAGAGGTCAGATGATTATTTGTAGTTGTTACAGTTGAAATGACAAATTTAGTAAGCCAGCAAACTTTGACGGAAGGTGTAAAAACGCTAGAAAACTTCAAAATGCTGATTAATGTCGCTACCAAAATGATGCTTAATGATGTTCAAACGATTTTTAATTTTCAAAACTAAGCCGAGGGAGAATTCTTTTTAAATCTGAATGATTTCCACAAGATGTTGCAAATAAACAGCAAACAAATAATATGGATTCAAAAAGTTATTTAGGCGTCCTAGTGTAGCGACCCTGTATTAATCAAATTCAAGACATTACGGAAGAATTAATTAATAACATGTGAAATTGATTCATTCAAATAACGACGTGATTTTCATGCACTTTTATATAGTGAAAATTTAGATTGGAAATTTAATGACACATTTTCATTTGTTCTTCATTTCTGACACCAAATACCTTTTTGCATGACGACAGCCATACACAGCTGCAACAGAACGTGAGACAATTCATTTTTCGTTTGCAAGGAAGACCTTCACTCACTGGCAATCAGTGACATAATGAATCATTACACCACTTCATGATTAACAGCAACGGGGGTTGATAAATTGATATCACCCAACTTATAAACAGTAAAGAGAGGGAAAGAAAGTAAAATAATTTTTGTTCGACGCATTCTTATGTTTGGTGTTTTGACATTTGTATTATTTGTTCAAGCTAACTAAGGATGAAATCAAATATTAGCTTGTGCTTTTTCCGTGTATAAAATTTTGTAGTTTTGGGTTATTATTATCCTCTGAAAGCCATGCCTAAATCACAGTTCGTACAAGATAATCACTACTTAATTTGTGAAAAAAATGCGTTAAAAGGCGTATTTATCATTAAAAATGGGTTTAATAAATTATTTTCCCTGAATACAAAAGCATAAATTTTCCACCTAAATTTTAACGCATTCCTTGTAGACAGTGTGCTTAGATGTAATCTATATTAAATTACATTGATTAATTTGTATTGGGGACACGTAAAGAGACTCTTAGCCCATTTTTCTATTCCAAATCCATTTTCGATTTCAGAAATATGTTTACTAATCGTCTGATGCATGCTAAATTATATTGAATTTAATACAATTGAACCAGTATATCGGTTATTTATTGGGAGGTACTGGAAGGGATGTGTTACTATTCCGGTTTTCTCAAATTTTGTCAAAGCAATATAACGGACAAAAATCCAAGTTAATGTCGTCTGCCAATTAGAAGTGGGAGGACATTGCGATAAATCGTTCAATTTGTATGGATTATGATAGTGCAGTCCATTTTCATTTTCAGATCTACTTACTTACTGACGTAGCGACTAGAATAGACATCTCTATCTACATATATTATGCGCAGCAGGTAGAAAATAATTCCAAGCACTTCGGTCTTCAGTGCTTTTTCTTTAATTAGTCACACCGTTTTGATAGTATTTCAGAAGCCTGATTCTTCTAACGGAAATTTGGTCGAAAACTTCTTGTGCTGGATCACCTGGCTTCATACTCACAACAAGTGTCAACCAACGCCGTCGCTTAAAATTGATGCGCTTGACCACGTCGATACCGGTATATAACTAATTGTTCAAGCGACGTTGATGCTTTACGTTAACAATAAAGTGCTCATATATTTTCCGGAGTATTTTCGTCTCGAAGACTCCCAGCAATGATTCATCTGCTTGTGTCATAACTCAGGATTCTGGACCGCACAACAAAACCGATTAAAACCAAAGCCTCTTTCGAGGGGTTTTGTCCATGAATCTCATAATAACATCTGTTACCAAGCAACACTCTGCGCTTTTGTTTTGTTTGCAGCGAAAGCGAGGTAAATGAATTTATCCACCATTGCAGTATTGTAATTGTGTACTTACACAACTTAAGTTCCAAGCGAGCAGACTCTTTGTTCGTCGAAACAAATAATTTTGATTTGTGTTCGTTTACCGGTAGACACATTTTTGCAAATGCTTTGGAAGGCTGCAGTAACTTCTCGGAGTTTTCTGACAATAATGTCTATATCGTCTGCATACGCGATATTTCAGACCTAAGTTTACTAAAAACTTTCACTGAATTCAAGGTAACTGAATAATTGATATGGACCTAAGAATGCATGAGCTTAATCCGTCATTGGTGTGGAAGGCACCAGAAGCGTCATGTTTAATTGGGAGATTTTTTAAAAGTTTCCTCGGGCATTATAAACGAACGATATGCTTAAAACGCAGATCATTGCAACCCATTAGCAATTACTGGCAAAATAATAACTGCTGCAGAAAATTCGGTAAATTTCTATAAGAGGTACCAGAGTGGACAGATCGGCACGCTTCCCCATTCCTTTAGGTGAAGGTATGAGGAAAGGTGAATGTCATTCGTATTATCTTAAACAAAAGCCATATGGTATATGTGGTAAATGGTACAGATCAGTGATTGAAAATGAGAGAAATGTTACTGCAGCCATGTCAAATAGAAAAAAGAGACAGCAAAAGAGCGTTTGGCAGTAAATGATATCAAAATCTTCGACAAACAATTAATCCTCATATCTAAAATGCTGCATAAGTGTTAATAATTATAACTTTGGCTCCTTCATTCATAAAACTATTGATTACGGACTCGGAAAAAGTGTCGACCTTTTTTACCTATAGGTATACTTTTCAATCGATACTGATACTTATACACATGTCAATCGATACTGATACTGTAAAGTTACAGTTCAAGATGATATTGTGAACTAGTAGATTAATGACATAGCCTTCTCTCAACGAACAAAAATTCAACTGTACGAGATCCTAATCCTGTCTTGCCACCGTACTGTTCCGAATTTACGGTTTTGATGACAAATCTCCATAAAATGTAGAAATACATTATCATTAATGGAGCATATTTGACTAGTGTGAAGCATGAAAACTGCATACTGATAAATGAATTTGCGACAACGTAGTCGTGGTAATCTCTGAAAAATATATCCAGAAAGCGATTACTGTTACAAAAGATAGCATTGAGATGATTAGACCTTGAATGATGTAAATGGGATTTAAACTAGGCGGGTATAAGATGAAGACTGTGCTAATTACTAGTTGGAAGGTTAAGGAATATGTTCCATTGAATATTGGCAGATGTTTGATAGCGACAAAGGACAGTCTGAAATATTTGGATGTGATGACAGGCAACCGTCTATTATTCAAGACACGTCCGCAGAGGCTTGGAGAAATTATGAAGTTCTATGTAGGATAATGCCCCATACAAGAGGTCTCAAATAAAAAGTACTGATTGGTGTGGTCCGCGGTAGAATCGCCTGTGCTACGCCAACATGGTCAGGGGTGACAAGAGTTAAGATCTGCGTGAAGAAAATTGACTCAGCGTACAGACTTCCTGCACTTCGTGTGTGTAGTGCCTTTTAGGCAGTATGTGATGACGCGGCCCTGGTTTTTGCTGGAATCATATGTATCGAAGGAATCATATGTTTCAAAGGACAATTCTGTGAATACTGCCATAATAAGTGTGGCGAAACGACAAGCGAGATGAACAGCATCTGTGAAACGTATATAGTAGAAACCCGGGGATTTGGGTTAAAACTGAGACGGACACCACCAGTGAAATGTATACAGACTCATAGGCTAATCTCACAGCGTGCACAGAAAATGTTGAAAAGAGAATGTTGACACGTGCACTATATCTACTTTGCTCGTCCTAGACTTAGTTTGGCGAGAACAAACCGAGAAGGTCCTATTGGTGATCTTGTGCCCCCTGAAAATATAATACTGATAATTCTACCCACATCGGAGAATTGGGAAGTAGCTTGAACGTTTGTAATTGCAGTTTTGATGGAACATCACAGGCAGAAACAACTCCGTGCCCACGAAAAACTCCGCAGTGCCACAGGGATTATTGAAATTGCGATGAGGGTGTTTTGGCTTGATAAAGTCCCGAACTCTTGGTCTCCCCTTAATGGTCTTTCAGTGATTACCTTATAGCGTCGAAATACAACCATAGCGCTGGCTATATAATGTTATGCAAATGAACCGAAACTTAATGGATGCAGAAAATTGCCATCAAAACCCTGTTGAATTGAGCGGATTTCTGAAATGCTATCAACACTTGATGTGAGGAATTGAAAAAAAAAAAAACACTGAAGGCCAAAATGCTTGAATTCTGTTCTAAGTGCGGAGTAGTTAACATTTTCTATCGTAGCAGTTATCTGAGTAGGTGATTAAGTAATGTAGGGTGATTTTTTAAGATTTAAGTTTTTCAGGTTGGCAGCACTGGTCGGTAATGGTATCCAAACGTCATTTGTCAAAGTGAAAAGTGTACAGTCTACTGTACCATTTTATCATGGAAAGACTAACAAACGAGCAACGATTGCAAATCGTTGAAATTTATTATCAAAATTCGTGCTCTGTGACAAATGTGCATCGTTTGATACGACCATTTTATGGCCGTCATAATCGACCTGCTGAATCAACAATTCGTACTGTTCCTACTGTTAATGACGATCGTGAAATGTCGATTCGTCGCCGTTCTCAGCGATTGGGCCTGTGTTACTCAACCACAAGGAAAATTTTGCACGTCGATTTGGGTTTGAAATCCTATAAAATTCAACTCATGCAAGAATTGAACCCGAATGACCTACCACAACGTTGAATTTTTGGTGAATAGGCCTTACAAAACTCAATGAAAATCCGCTGTTTTATCGAAAAATTATGTTCATCGATGAGGCTCATTTCTTGCTGAACGAATACGTAAACAAGCAAAACTGTCGCATCTGGAGTGATGAACAGCCACATGCCATACATGAATTACCGATGCATCCCGAAAAAAACAGCCTGGTGTGGTTTATAGAATGGTGGCATCATCGGCCCATTTTTCTTCAAAGAGGACTGTGGAAGAAACCTTACCGTCAACGGCGAACGATATCGAGCCATGATACGCGATTTTTTTTTTGCCCTAGTTGGCTGAGTTGAACTTGGTTGACATGTGGTTTCATCAGGACGGTGCAACAAGCCACACTGCTCGTGAAACAATGGATACGTTGAAGGATGAGTTTGGTAAGCAGCTTATTTCTCGATTTGGCCCTCAAGATCTTGCGATTTAACACTTCTTGATTATTTCTTGTGGGGTTATGTCAAGTCGTTAGTCTATGTGGACAAACCGAACACTATTGAAGCCTTACAGGATAACATAATACGCATTATTCGTGGAAAACCGGCCGAAATGCTCGGAAAAGTGACGAAAAATTGGACCTTACGAATAGAAATTTTGAGGCGGAGCCGCGGACAACATTTACATGAAATTATCTTTAAAAATTACTTGGCAAAGGCCAATTTATCGATTCCAAATCGATTTAATACGTGATGCAAATTTTAGCGTTTTATTCGATTTTTAAGAAAGCACCGATTAAAAAATCACCCTATAAATGATATCGCCAATGATGTCGTTTTCGACTTCGCAAATTCCCACGAAACTCAACATATATTCGACAATTTTGTTAATTTCGTTAAAGTTCCTCTCTGGATTTTTGATATCAGAATCATATCACGTTGATATCGATTTGGTTCATAAAGATATTGAATTGAAAAGGGAAATGTCGATGGCAGTGTGAATATTACAGGCTTTTGTCATACCAAATTAATTATCTCAAAGTAAATACGAGCAGAATGACGCAGTATTGATAACGATGTGTTCCGATTAAACAACTGGTTTAATTTCATTATAATTCGTAATGATCGGTTTAAAACCCATTGCCATTGACCCAAGTAATGGAAATTGAAAGCATTTCTTTATAATTCATTTCAAACAGCTGTTATGAAATCAACGCTCAATTAGTTCACCCAATTAAAAGGCCCCTTGCATGGTCTAAAAACATATTTTTAACAATGAACTTGTCTATGAAAACAATTTTGTAAATACACTTTCAATTCCACTTGATAACAAGGTAATGCGTAATCGGGACTATCTCTATAGAGTGGATTCAACTGTTTTATATGGCGGACTCAGATAAAGTAGAAATTTCTGGGTGCCTGCAAGTGACAATCATGGTCACTGATATAAATGTGAAGTTTCGTCAGACTTTTGTTTGTGAATGAATTAATCAAATTTGCACAAAGTTGTCCCCATATCATTGGTTCAATATAAATAACATAAACATTACTTTCTAAACAAAACTGAAGTAGCTTCCTGATAACGCCGTACCCACATGCGGTGCTGGCGATCACATTCGACGGAGTAGTTGTCATATCTTAATTAATTTGCTCTGAAGCTGCTCAAATACGCCTGCCCATGTGTTTATTTTACTAACAGCAGCGAGTCGGTCTAAGGTAAATATAAATAAACATTTAGTAAATTTTTCAAATACCTTCAAAGCAAATCATCGTCATCAACGTCGCAATACCAGCTGCGTATGATTCATTTCCAGAGAATACCCCCAAACTGTCAGGAGTTCGTATGAATTCTGAAATACAAAAAATCCACAAGTGTTTTTTTTTCACGAATATGTGTCTGATTTACTGGCGACCTCCACTGTGCATTCTAAATGAGTCTTAGGCATCGTTTACGCTGATGCTGTTTTTACAATAAAAGACTCATTTTGAGTCTTGGATACGTTTTTCCACTATTGCTGGCAACAGCAAAGTTTGCGGTTTCCCTACGAGCTTTCATTTACGGAGTGTATTGAATTTCGAAACCAGTCACTCATATGAGCGCATACATATTAATGAAGTGAGTAGTGTTGTATCATCTTTTTTAGGCGGAAAGGGGGAGAATTTCGAAGTACAATTTGTTTATTCATGAATTTAGAACTTTGTTTTTACTGTGTGTTGGTTTTTTTTCACATTTTATGAATAATAATCGGTAATTATTCTTGATTAAACACTTAATTAAATATAATATGATTACAGAAATGGCTCCTTTGGTTTCTTAATTATATAATAATATTTCTATTTATCTTAAATCATGAATGGAATAATTTATTTTGCATTATTTTTACAGGTGTTACGTAGTTATAAATTCTAAAGAATTCGTTTCACATTAAAACAATGCAGGTGGACATTCCCAGACATTTCCTAAAAGAGGCCATGCAGATTTTAAAGCAATAATAAATTATTTCTTTAACAGCGTGAAATTTTAAATTTTCTGGACAAACTGGGTGTGAAGAGTGAATTATCAGCTGTTTTCCCAGGAGATTACAATTAACAATTTACAAAAGAAAATAGGAAATTTAAATTTTATTAACATTTTTGTAGCCACCGCCATTCAGCGATACTCATCTGAGACCTATCAAGGTTTCATATTCCTGGTTGACGTAAAAATCTATCGACCAAAACATGACCGCCAATTCATTTTTGATTTTCTAATATAATAGAAGGTTTATCACGAATAAATAGATTAATCAAAAAATTGCATCCTTCATACTAATTTCTTATATTATCTCGGAATCATTAATAATTATTGGAATTATTTTTTTTAAAGAATAATTGGAGCTCTACAAGGATTTAATCACGCTTCTCTACGTAAATTAACAGCTTGTTCCTCTATTAATCATTTAAGTTGAATACTAATTATTACATACTTTATATTTTATAGTTTTTTTTATTTTTTACAATAATTCTTATATTTAATACATTTAGAATTTTACATATTAGTCAATTATTTTCGATATTATTTAATGTTAAAAATTTGAAAAGTTTCTTATTTTTCAATTTATCATCTTCAGGAGGACTCCCTCCATTTCTCAGATTTTTACCTAAATTACTAGTAATTCAATTACTAACTATTAATTCAATTACTAACTATAACATTAGTTACCCTTTGCTTTTACTTACGTCTATACAATAACTGAACCCACCTCCAGGAAAGTGGATATTTTTCAGAATATTATCGAAAATATTACTATTTATTCGTCTATTCCATGTATTTACCGAAAAACCCCACCTCAACTCATAATATTAATTCTATTGTTAAGACCAAAATCACGGGATTCTTCCTGTTTCCATTCATGTGGCAACCCACTACTTGTTTACAAACGATGTAAAAAAAGCGTCGTTGTGCTGGTGCTGCTGCTCGTTCGAAAGATGTCTTCCAGATGTGACCTATACTTTCTCTGGGATATTTTCTACCACTCTTTATCTGAACATTATCAAAGCAAGTGGTTGGTCTAACAGATTTCTGATTGTTCAAGTTCGGAGAATAAAGGGGAAAAAATAATTCTATTCAAAATTCTAATGCCGGTGTCCTTTTCTTTCTTCTATTTCTTTTTCCTAATTGGTGAACAATTTCTGGGAAAAATATTGCGCTTTCAATATTTCAATATTTCTGGCTCAGTTCTGTAATACTTTCGTTCATTCTCACGAAGCCTCAAAAATAGCAATTTGGTGTTTTCAGTATAATTTTTGAGAGACTGCTTTAGTTGTAAAAGTGGTTAATGAAAAGCACTAAAAAGTGTTCACTTTCTAAGGTAAAACGGGAATTGATAAAATGATAATGTTGTATGACCAGCATACTTATCCGGCAGTATTTCACTACAATACATTATACGCAAAAGACTGCAGGTGGCCAGAATCGATCCATTATGGAAAAACGTTCCCTTACAAGAACTGAATCTAGTTTTGAAAAAAACGGGTATTTTCCAGGGACCATCACCGAAATGAAATCAAATCTTAAAATAATTTTGATTTGTTTCAATTTCTGCATTCTAAATCAAAAATATAGAAATATGCATCCGACTTGCATCTGATTCCGACAACCGATCAAAATTGTATTTATTTATTCATCTTTTTTTATTCAATTGTTTTTATTGTTAGTCCATCCTACGCAAAAAGGAAGTTTTCCTATACACAGTGTGGGTGCCTATAAATATAAGAGGATTATATAATAATAACATAAAGTTGAAAATTCTAATTAATATTCGATTAGTTAAAGTTAATTAAGAGTTATATAAAAGATAAATTTATTTTTAAATTTAACAGAGAACAAATTTAAATTTGATAGAGTGAAGAAAAAAGGACACAAGTCATGGCTGTAAAAATTGTAGAACTAACATAAATGAACAAAGTTATAAAGTTATTATGGAGTCATGAAACGAAAATATTTTATTGGAAATGTTCAAATAATAATAACTGTCTGTTGTTGGTTATTATATGCATTGTTAAAAGGAGTTGATTTCATAGAAGTACTGCATTTATTACATAAAATTTATTCGATAAGTGCTTATTATGACTTACTTGTATCAGATTACTACCTCTAATCGATGTTGCAAATCTGATGCATTCCTACAGATACTGCGGCTGATTTGAATATAGAATTTTATGAAGACTGGTTAACGTTCGAATTTTCAATAAATTTTCAAATAGTTTTTGAAGCTTAAAAAACATGATCACTTCTTGTTAGTCCAAACACATAACGTGTGATTTTGTTGTATGTAACGTTAAGCTTTGACAACGTTTCGTCACTACAACTACAAAATAATGAATTTTGTTTCCGTTTCATACGTTCGTCACTACAACTACAAAATAATGAATGTGTTGAATTTTGTTTCAGTTTCATAAATCTACAAAAGAAAAGAATACAAAGACTTTTGATTTTGAAACGAAATTTGAATCAAATTTGATGATAGTGATTCAGTTTATGACATTTCCCAATCCAAAAACAAAAGACACTATTTTCTAGAAGCTGTAACAATTTTTGAGATTCAAAAATAAATTATTCGAACCATTTTTACATCGCTCAGTTTGACGCTGAGCCTTTATCTCTTCCATTGGTTTCAGGTCTGATTCAGATTAACAAACGAAACTGCATAAAATATGCTTTTGTCACGGACTCTCGAATCATAATATCTGTTTTATTACGTTTTGATAGAGAAATTAAGGTTTCAGATACAAAACAAATCAATGTATAAAATGAGTTTCGAATATGAATTATAAACAAATTTCTGACAATTTATAATAAATTTACAATACCAAAACCGAAACGAAATTGCATTTTTGTGAAGGTCTCTGAGATTTTCAGTGTTTTTGTTTTTCTCAAATGCGCCATCTATTTATAATTTTCAAAAGCTATTGCGTGGGTATTAAAAAGATACAGAATTCCATGTCCCACATTTTTAAGGGACCGCATCAAAAGTGCATTAAATGAACCAAGTTGATATATTATGTATGATAGGGGGCAGCTTTTGTCATGCCCATTTATCTGATACTATGGCTCGCAAGTATCACAATTGGGACGAATAAGTTCATTAGAGGAAAATTCTCATATAATGACTAAATTTAATTTTTGGAAAAATTATTACTTTCTTCAAAATATTTGGAATATTTTTACCAATAATTATTATTATTCAATTAAAATGTTTAATATGCTTATTGATTTAATTATTGAGTGATGACCAAAAATATGACCTTCCATTGGAATAATAAAGTAAGTCAATACATTATGTGTAGAATGGGAGATTTTTGACACACCCATTTATGGAATTGTATATATTTAACTTACTAGCTTCTGGTGCTTTTCGTCTGTCAACTTATTGTAACTTGCTTTAATATTAATCGTGCCCATCCCAATGATAATATCCTTCATATGCGAAATACTTTTAATAAGAGTTTTAGAAAGAACACAAAACAATACCAAAACTTAATAACTTAATAATACACTTTATTAAAATTACTCGCACGTCACTCCTCGCACAATAATTCTACTGCTTAGGAAACTTTTAGTTTAGGAGGATGAAGATTATAGAACAGATGGACAGACGGATAGTCGCTTGTGGGTACACAGAACATACTAAGATATGGATATGAAACATTAAGCTTTTACAAAAATACACAGATTACTTGCTGGAAACTCAACTAATACTACGTTGCATTTCACCATACCACGTTGTATATGCTGCTGCAACCTTCTCAAGTATTGGAAAATAGTTCGGCGGTAAACAAGAATAAACTCAAGTTATTTGTTGTGACAAACAAAATATTTAATCGTTTCAAATGTTGTGCAGTGCAAATTTTTATCTGTTTTTTCTCCGTCATCAATGAAAATATTTATGCACTTAGTGCTTAAAGATGTTGAAAAAGTAGTTCTACGCCAAAAGGGAATCTCCGTCGACTCCGTGTGGTTTCAGCCGTGATGAAAATTGCCCCATAACCAGGCCCATTACTCAACATTGCAGTTTGCAATATTCCAAATAAGACGATTTCAAGAAGCTCGTGCACCCGATTGTTCTTCGATCACTGAAGCAATTCCCATTGCAATACGCCTGGCAATAATGAATAACTACGACGTTCATGAGTCACCGAGAATGGAGACTATCTAAATACAACTGTTTTTGAAAGCTATTAAAAAACTCTATAAAAAGGTATTAATTATTGAAATACAAAAGAAAAAACAATTTATATGAATTAAAAAAAATGTTTCTAATGAGACAACATTCATCAGCCAACCTGTGCAGTTAACAGAGAGTATCATCGCCGTAATTTTAATGAGCTGCATAAGTGCTATATAATGCATTATTATGAGTCAAAGTGCTCCAGTCTTCTACAATTAACTCAATGTGAGACGTATAAAAAGGCGGCCAAAACTGCGCAAAGAGGACCATGTTTTAAGAAATGCGGTAGGAATGTCATAACAAATACGAGAATAAACTTATAAAAGATAATAATTTATATTTTAGTCGTCATCTGAAAACGTAAATCACTTGGTTAATTTGCAGAGGTTAAGGCAAGGCATCAGTTGATTCCATATATTTCACTTGCATATCAAAGTGTCAACCGATATGTGAAATTCAGGGTTATCCATTTAGTGATTTCAAAATCCCCGGTCTGGCAAGGCTGTCAGCTGTTAAATGCCTGTCATCTGAACTGTTCTTTATTTAGTCAAAGTTCTGCCATTTACTTATATGGGTCGGATTATGGATCAACAACCGAAGAACGCGTAAAAATAGTTAAAACTTACTACAAAAGTGGTAATTCAAACGTTTGCCCTTTTTGTGCATTATGGGGTGGTTATGGTCGCCATATTCTTCCTACTGTGCAAGGAATTGGCAAGATTATAAAGAAATTTGAAGAGATTGAAAACTATCTCAAAAGGATCTACTGTTGCAACCAATCCATAGGCGGTTATACAAATGATATTGTATTTTGTACATAATGGCAATGTGCAAGCATTATAATGAAATAAAAGTTTCATCTAAATCATAGCTCTATGTGTGTGTTACTTAGCCTCACTTTTATTTAGCCTCACAAAGAAATATATGAAGGAGTAGCATATCTTTATGGTGTCATAACGATTATATGCAAAATTAATTTGTCTACGTTAACTGCTTCTATTTGTATACCTCCACTCAAAGAAATGAAGATACTCGTACATACTATTTTATACGACAAAAAATATAACAATCAGAAGGTAGCATTTTTAATTAACAAGTGTTTTTTTTTTACCAAATGTGTTTCATGGCTTTTTGGAGCTAATTGAGTGACGTCCGTTTATCTGTCTAGGTGGTATACACGATAAAGGTCGCAAATCTTCTTGAATCTTCTTTTAATTTAGCACAGCCTAATATATTGACTATATCGACCAGATACTATATCTGGCAGCTACTGTAAAAATGAACTGATTTTCACCTTTTACCTTCTTATCCGTAGAAAGCAGTAACCAGTAATTTTTGTCTACCATGACCATACTTTTTCTGATGCTTCTCATACGGAGGACCGATTTAACCCATATATTCTCATGTTTATGTATTTTAATCAGTTGAACTAGTCAGCCAAATCTGTTGAACATTAAGCGGTTCCAAAACTATACAACTAACAAAAACTGCCCAACAAAGAAGACACAAAAAAGTTGAGAAACATTTTCTTTATTCTCTTTTTAGCTCGATACATTTTTCCAGTGATATTCAACAGCTTCCATACCCGGTTTATAGTAAGAACGGTCAAAATCTTTAAAACAACCATCAACCACAGACGCCAACTCTTCATTGTTGGCAAATCTTTTACTACCGAGCCATTTTTTTGAAAGTTTGAAAATCGAAAATAGTCCATAGCAATAGTGGATGTGTGACCTGAAGCATAGTCTGGATGAAACAACACTTTCCTTTTCGCCAAATGCGGCATTTTTCTCATAATTACATAACTTAAATGCTGCAATAAATTAGCGTAATATTCCCCGTTGATGGTTTTCCCCTTCTGAAGATAATTAATAAAAATAATCCTATGCGCATCCCAAAAATAGCAGACGCCATGACCTTGCCCGCAAATGGAACCGTTTTCGCCATCTTTGGACACATTTCTCCCATCCAGTTCGCTGCTGTGACTGTTTCCTTGTCTCAGGTGTAAAGTAGTGGCCCCATGTATCATCCATGGTTATAAATCGATGCAAAAACTTGGCTTTATTGCGATGAAACATCAACATTCTACTGAAACATCTTCGCAATGCTGTTTTTGCACTGTTGGAAGCAAGCACGGCACCCATCTTGCACACAGCTTTCTCATCTTCAAATCTTCGGTCAATATACGATGTATAACACTTTTTGAAATACCTATCATTTCAACTAGCTCACGCACCTTTAGTCGACGATCTACTCCTATCCTATAACATTTTGTTGATATTCTTAACCTTGTCTGGCGTGGACACCACAATTGCTCGACCACTACGGTGTTCACCTTGGCAGTTCGTACGGCCTCGTCTAAACTCTTCTACCCAATATTTTATGGTCGTAAACGAAGGAGCAAGCCCCTCCAAAGTAGAGTCTAGTTTCGCTTTAATATTGGTTGCACTGAGACCTTTCAACTAGAAATATTGAATTACATAAAGGTGACCAATATTTTCCACGTTTACAAATTCACTGAGATTGTTTACTTTTGATGGCTCAAATAGAAATACTAAACAATGTGGCGTCTTGAAACTTAAAACATATGTTTTATAAGGTTGCCACTTTTCACAGTCTAAATTTTTGACCGTTGCATTGCTTTATAAGGCTTGGCAAAGTTTGGAAAAATTTGTCGGTTATCTGTGAGTCGCATACAAATGACCAATATAAACCATACGAGTATATCCTTAGTTTAATATTTTTCAAGAAATTGTGTTGAAATTAGTCAAAATTGACGGTATACTTATTATACCTACATCTGAGAATGAAAACGGACAACCATGCCCCATCCTATGAATTTTAATGATTTATCGAAATTTAATTTTGCCCCTATATTTTATAATTCGTAGAATGCAATAATTTAAAATGTTGTCAATTCATTATACTGCTTTGTAAAATTGAAAAATAAAACGGTCGGAAGACCACGCCCCTTTAGTAACCACCATATAATTTACATAATTTAATGAATATCTTCCTAGAATCACATTTTGTATCCAATTCCTCTAACTAAGCAAGTGTCAGGCGTTTGATGAACTTAATTTGCTCACGAAAATTGACTTCATAGCGCCCGCGCTCACTTTGCCTGTATAGTCCATTGTGATACTACGGAAACCAGAGATGTAGATGTCCCCAGTTTTCCCCGTTGAACCATACTGAGCACCTCAAGAAGCTCTTAAGTCGGACAATATCCATATCGTCCAAGAACCCTGTGTTGATCCCCGCCTATTCGACAGGACGGGACAATTGCAGAGAAGGTGTTTTGTCGACGACTCTTCCTCTTCACCTCCACAGCTCCTGCAGAAGTCGCTAGTCGTAACCTTCAGTTTCACTGCATGTCTTCCAATCAGACAGTGTCCCGTCATGATAGATACTAGTAATGAGACGTCGGGTGCTGCCACTTCCTGCCAAAATTTCGGCCTGATAAGCAGTGATCAGGGAGCCTTCTTGCTATACTTAGCCCTAGGCCTTTGGAGTAGACCCCGAAACCTACCTGATTATTTAATTTTGAGCGGTCAGTATAGAAGTAGAATAACAGTCTTGTACCAGTAGTTATACACTTTCACGTTTCTTTATCTGGTATAAGTACATATGTAATACTTATTGTCGACCAGTGGCTCAGTCAGAGTGTAGTCTATGGTGCCTGTTATATCAGGCACCATGTTAAGGATAACACTGGGACCGTAATCGCTGTTTGACTACTGTGACAGCTCTCTTAGTCTTACTGCAGTAGCCGCGGCAGTCTGCATACTGATTAGTAAATGTAAAATTACATTTGGTGCATCGCATGAGGTAGTGCAGAGCGCACCAGTGATGCACAGAGTAGCCATATTTTTAATCTTGTCCATTAACCTACAGTATGCGGACTTCTTAAGAGCCTTCCACCAGACGATAACTCCATACAACATTATCGGTCTTACTACTGCGGTATACAACCAGTGAACAATTCGAGGCCTTAATCCCCATTGTTTCCTTGTTGGCTTCTTGCACGCATACAGCGCTACAATGGCCTTTTTCGCCCTGTCCACAATGTTGAGTCTGAAATTCTGTTTCTTGTCCAACATTACTCGTACATCAAGGTATTTTACACAGTCCACGAAAAGAATTTCAGTTCCTCCCATGTAGATAGGATCCACAGGTGGAATCTTGTACTTCCCGGTGAATGAAACCACTACCTTATATAATATTTAATTCAGATAATTGTTTGGAAGGAACCTAACGCTTTACCAAACCCTCTCTGGCAACCCACAAACTTCTACATGAACTGAATAAAATTTCTGCGCTGGTTGTCCAATCGATTACTAGGGAATCCGTTGATGTTTGGCAGCCACCAACTTTCAGTGGTCCTGTAAAAGCTTTGCAAATTGAATTTGCATATCATTATTAAGCAATAGGTTCTGTTCAGTGAGAATTAAAAAATAAAAATGCATGCAAATTTACCGAATGTGAGAAACTTTTCTCTATCCCTTTTTTTAAAATTTAATGTAATTTTTATTTTTCTATTTCAGCAGCGTAATTTGAATTGATCAAATGGTTGTAGAAAATTTTAAACGAGCATGAAATCTTGACTTTCATTAAATGTTTACACTTAATATTTAACATATAATATTTAATATGGAAACTTATTAAAAACGAAACAGCGGACAATTATATTTACTCATTCAAGTAGCCATTCAAGTATTTGCATTATATGAGTGCTAACTGTATCAGTGCAAATAAACCACTCATATGCATTCATATTCGCTATGAGTACTCATCTGTGACAGTGGGTGGGGGGGTGATGGAGAAGCAGTTTTATTTTAATTTCAACACTTTTGTGATTTTAAATGAATGTTTTGAAGTTTTAGTTGTTACTTTGGCCATGTATATGTGGGCTGATTAGTCATGGCAAAGGGTTATTGTGTTGCCGACTGGCTTTTACTAGGGGGGGATGAGGTGTGTGCGATTATGTGCCGGATTGTGTGTACGAATGAATGCGTTTTGCGGGAATGTCGGTGTAAATTTATAATACAACTCATTTTGTTATCAATAGCAGTATTATTTTATTAGGGGAGGCATGTTCTTGCCATTTGTTATGACAGTAAACATAACAAGGCTTATACAGCAACACAACACACAATTCTATTGTACAGGAGCATCATTCAGAGCCACACATACGCACACACATTCGCAAGTTTATGTGCATGTACAGCCAAGCTTACAATTGTGTAGGCATATCAATGGTTTATTTTAATACCTTCATTCATACGGACTGATGCAACCAACTCTCAACAACGTTAAATGTGGAATTTAGACGCTTGTGCGAGTGTGTTTGAGTGCGCAGACACGTTTCGGGAGACAGGGAACATATTTAATTAGGATCTTTTGCTGTTGCTGTTGTCGTCGCCGTCGGTGATGTTCTTGTTGTTGTTTTATAACATGCCATTCAAAGCACATAAACATCGGCATAAATTAATCCCTTAACAATCATTTTCCCATAAAAATGTTAAAAATACAAATAACGAATATGGAAATACATGCATACGTGCATACATACATACATACATACATACATACACACGTTACTGTCTTACATTCATACGCTTACGCGTATGTGCATGTGTGAAGTTCAAAGGCCCTATCAATGGTTTCGAATGACTAAAGATTATAAATAATAATTTTTGACATAAAATCATTAAATTTTGATTGGGAATTATATAAACATATGGGCATTAAGGTGGATCGCGGTCGTTGCAGAAACAAAACGAAATTTCCAGTCACCACTTAAAAATAAAATTTGAATTGCTTAATAATGAATTACAAAATACAGGATGGCTGGTAAATGGTGTTACCTACATGTTACTTTGATATTGAAGGGGTTGTTTCTTACGAAACTACAATGAAAAAAATTTAAGCCGTTAAAAAGGCTACATAAAATTTTATTATTCAACAAATGAATAAAAGAATAGTAATTCATGTGAATTCTAAAGAGTTATTTGAGCTTCCCAATGTGGTAATATTTATTAGTTACCCAGTATTCCGTCCCTGGATTCATAAACCGGACAACTATTCTCACACATATGGCCTTTAATAAACAATCGATATTCTTTTGCGGCAATGTTAGAGTGAGACTAAAAACAGAATGCGTGCAAGCTCACTGAATGTGAAAAATTCCCCTCATTCATGGGATGCAAGGGGATTTGTGATGGCAACACCCAAAAGTTGCCCAACTGGGATGTCGATTATTTGTCTTTAGAGTTGCAATTACATAATGCAATTTTCCGGAGTTTTTCATTTACTGCGAAGTGGGGAAATGCATACATTTTCTGGAATCCAGGCAATTACCGGAAAAAAATATCAGTTTTCTTGTGGTTAAAACGTATTAGAATTTTAAACGAAAAATCGCAACATTGAGAATGTATTTGGAATTAAGTTGATATAATCCATTTATCTTGAGAATATATTTGCAATTAAATTGACATAATCTATTTAACTTCTTTGAAAAATTACTTCTCTAATTCCTCCTCGAAGTTTTAAAGAAGTGTTGGACTGTTGATGGATAATATCAATTTTCCGAGCGAATATGTTTTTTCTTCCCAAGTAGCGAGACTTATTGGCCGATGCTTCAATTCATTCATGAGCTGAATGCTTTTGAGGGCAGTCTTAAAAACCATATATTTTGGATGCAAAATATGCCGTTTTCTTTCGTAAATAGATCCATCAGAGCTCTTGAATTCCATGTATCTGCTTTTTCTTCCAATACCTATCTTACTAATAGCATTATAGGACTTTTAAAATATCTTTTTATCTTTACCATACCGGGTGACTGATAAATGTTGCTACATTAATAATCTCAAATAAGTTTTTTTAAATCATATAAATTATTTTTTCTTTACTTGTTTGAGAAATTACATATTTTTGTTAATTCTTTTTAATGGCCTTTAAAAATAGCTAAATTTAAATGAGCCATAAACTTGGTGACACATCATTCACTTCATCATTCAATAGTATCAGGATGACTGCAGTAACAATTATCTCTATTATCGCTCGAAAGCGTTGATTTAAATCAGCCAAATTTGACTAATCTTGCTTTGTAGTAGCTTTACTTTTGCTTTGGGGATCAGGAGGCCCCGGTACTGAGTTCCCGCCTGATCAATTGGTGTGGGAGCATCATCATCACGCGGGTTGCGGTTGATACCAAAACCGCTGGTAGAGACTTTGTGCTCGAATGTGGAGTTGTATTGCAGTCGGGTGCTACAGACCCATAGAGTAGCAGAGGTGGTAAGATAGGTCTCACCTCCGCCAATGGGGATTATGTTCCCCACTACCATAATCAATTTGGGATCTTCTGGCGGAAAGGAAAAGCCGAAAATTGTGGTAGTACCAAAATTGTCAACTCCTTTTCCTAGATAGCCCAAGTTTTACTTGGTTATTTCAGGGGAGCGTTGGCCATCGCTTTGTAATATGCCCAGTGTGTTGCACACCGTGGGTAAGGCCTTTACGGCGAGACTCTCGTTAAACCCCCGCGGTCTCTGTGCAATAATACCATTAGGAAAAATCAAGTGCGGTAGGAGGACTAGTGGAATGTGATGTTTTCTGAAACCAGTTTATTGGACCATTTTCACTGCTATGCTGTCTTAATAACCCTGTCTATGTGTCAAGTTGTACTATCTTACTGAAACCACACAGAATTGATAAGGATTCTCTTTCGACATAGTTGTGGGACGCAAAATTCTATCTACATCCTTAAGTGACATATTAGTGCTTTTTTAAATCAGTTTATTTGGGGATTTTCGCTGTCTTCACAGCCTTGTCTATATGACAAGTTATACTATCTTGCTGAAACCATACAGATTTGACAAGGATTGTCTTTCGACATAGTTATGGGAGGGAAAATTTTGTCTACATCTCTAAATGACATCTTGGCAGCAACATTCATCAGTCGTCCTGTAGAAACAATTATCAGGGTCTATTGAAAGCACGACAAAAATGTTACAGTTTAATCTAGAAAATCGAAATTTGTCACAAATACATCTCATGCTCAAAAACACTTTAAATTCGTAATCGGGAAAATTTGGCGTTGTGGGGAAAAAACTTGTAAAGAGTGATTTCTTAGTAATTTTCTTCTTGGCAACACTGTTTTTGGCAGCTCAGCTGTGTGCCAATTACTGTTAAACATGTTCAGTTTGTCCTATAATTTAACCATAAATCGACTTACAAACGAACAACGCTTGCAGATCATTGAATTGTATTATCAAAATTCATACTCGGTTAAGAAAGTGTATTGCGTAATTCTTCTATTTTATGGTAAGTTCTGAGGCGGCTATTCAAAATCTTGTGACTAAATTTCGCACCAAATTAATATTATTGGACATTAAACGCATACGGAGAGTGCGGACAGAGGAAAATATCGCAGCTGCATCCGCCAGTGTTATTAATGACCGCGAATTATCGATTCGGCTCCGTTCGTAGCAATTGGGCTTCTGTTACTCCGCTACAGGGAAAATTTTGCGGAAGGATTTGGGTGTAAAACATAATAAAATACAGCTGGTGCAAGAAATGAAGTCACGCGACCTACCACAACGGCTAGGGGCACTGGAAAAGTTGGAGAGCATGTAGTTCACGAACGGCTTGGTCTAAACTTGAAATATTTTGTAAATTATCATTGAATGATCCAAATGTTACTTCCAAATAGTGATCACAAGAATATATTTTGGCGAATCACCTTAATGTATTCTGTTTCGTAAGTATATGACAGTTACTGTGAAATTAATCTGCTTAGCATAATACACAGGACACCTGTCCATACAGCCATACTTACAACGACATAGAGTTAATCATATAGTTGTATATGTGCCTGATACCATACGATATGATGTCATTCAAAGATTCAAAGATTTTTCAAATTTGCGATAGACTCATTTGTATGGAATTAAAATCCATTATAAACGTTCATATTTTATGGCCATAGAAATTGAGTTCATTGAAAGGGATTTAAATATAGAAGCTTAACAGGTGTACACGCAAAGATATCCTTCAATATGAGATTGCCGAAATCGATAGTTCGGTTGCATTGACGGAATTTGGTTGTGGCGACTTAATTTCAGGTGAAGTAATTTTGTTTCATAAATATTAATTCAGGCACGACACTTCCCGTGGGCAGAAATGCTATTCGAGTACAGATCTATTGTAATCTAGACGTAAACGATAGATAAGTAGGCGTACCAGAATATACAACTTACAAAATATATCGACTTATCTTAATTTTCCAGTGGAAAATTGAATTCGATGATAATATTTAATAAGCGCGAGTATATCTAGGGCGGCTGTTCATAAATGTGTGTAAAATGGAATGGTTTCCTTCTGAAACCAAACTCTGTCATATATTGCTGTTAAATAACGTTTTAATTAATGGCTAAAACTATTAAAAAAATCAGGAAAAAGAAACGTTTCTTAAAATTCGGATATATTCTTTGCGTTTACAATTTTTTTCTTGTTGGACCAATGTGCCCATGTGAGACTTGCATGCGAGGGTGTTCCCAAAGCTAGCCGACCTGACGTGTAGATGCTGCCAGTAGTTTGAAAAAAAAAAAAAAATATTTTGGCGAAAAATGGCAACTTTATAGAACATATGTTTTAAGTCTCAAGGCACCATGTTGTTTAGTATTTTTATTTGAACTATCAAAAGTAAACGATCTCAGTGAATTTGTAAACATGGAAAAACATTGGTCACCGTTATGTAATTCAATATTTCCATTTGAAAGGTCTTAGTCCAACCAATATTAAAGCCGAGCTAGATTCTACTCTGGGGGAGACTGCTCCTTCATTTACGACCGTAAAATAATGGGTAGCAGGATTTAAACGAGGCCGTACGAACTGCCAAGACGAAGACCTAAGTGGTTGACCAGTTGAGGTGTCCACGCCAGACACGGTTAAGAAAATCCACAAAATAGTATTGGATGATCATAGGCTGAAGGTGCGTGAGTTAGCTGAAATAATAGTCATTTAAAAAAACTGTACGCGAGATGGTCGCCGCGCTTGTTTTCGATAGAGCAGAAAAAAAAGCGTGAAGATGTTTCAGTAAAGTGGTTGGCGGCGTTTCACCGCAATAAAGTCGAATTTTTTCCTCGATTTATAACCAAGGATAACACATGGATCCACCTCTTTATACCTGAGGCAAAGGAACAGTCAAAGCAGTGGACTGGAATGGCAGAATCGTGTCTAAAGAAGGCGAAGACGGTTCTATCTGCAGGGAGAGGTCACGGCACCTGCTTTTTGGGATTATTTTTATTGATTATTTTCAGAAAGGAAAAGCCATCAACGCCGAATGTTACGCTAAATTGTTGCAGATGAAATTAAGAAAAACAGGTCGCATTTGGCGCAAAAGAAAGTGTTGTTTGATCAAGACAATACCCCAGTTTACACATCCACTATTGCGATGGCCAAACTTAATAAATTAAATTTCAAATTGTTTCATAACACATTTTATTCGTCAGATTTAACTCCCTCGATCTATTTTCTATTTCCAAATTTGGAAAAATGGCTCGGTGGTAAAAGGTTTCCCAACAATGAAGAAGTATAATCTGTGGTTGATGCAAATTTTAAAGAGTTTGACAGTTCTCCCTATAAACAGGGTGTAGCTAGTGAATGTCGTTGGAAAAAGTGTATTGAGCTAAAAGGAGATTATGTTGAAATATAAAGAAAATTGTTCCCAACTTCTTTTTTACCTTCTAGGTAGGTCGAGTAGTTTTGGGGCCGCTCTCGTACCATAGACTTTTAGATGACGTACTCACTCATCGTCAGTAAAGAAATAGCGTCAAATCATAGTAAACGGTTAGTTTAAAAATTTGGTATTTTGAGTAGTTTTGTAATTTTCCTGTTTTTTATTTTTAAGACAATACAGCAAATCATCATGTCGTGTTACGGCATCGAGTAATACGTGGAAATTATAAAACTTTACTATCAATATCGGTACTCTCTTGCAGTAATGATGCGTGTGGTCCTTTCCAATCATCGTACTTGACTTTCTCAATCGACTGTTTAGCATTTGATGACGAAATTCCAAACGACTAGTTCGGTGAGCAATCAACCAGTGCCAGTACGCCAACGAACGACCAGTTGAAAACATTACCGCAGTTTGCAAAAACGTTCAAAATAACCCGAGCCAGCCATTTCTACGACATGCAAAAGAACTCCGCTTTTTACAGATATAAAAAACCAATTCCATTGCATCCCATGAATGAGATATGGCGGAACTTCTCACATTCAGTGAGTGTACAAGCGTTGTAAATCATAAGGATCTACGACGATTAGCGACGATTCCGAACGTCACAATCTGAGAAGCATTTACAAGGCTTGTCGATTACTTGAAATGTTCGTCAGATACATCGAGGTGACCGCCACTCAAATAATGATTAGTGAGTGGCTGTATGCAAGATTGAACCCAGAATCATGCGAAAGATAATCGCGAGTAATAACGATCGCGCCGCAATCGGTATTAACGTGCCGAATTTTGTTACGAAACTTCGGCATAAATTTACAAAATACAAACCCTAGAGCTGAGGAAAAAAAAAACAATTATAGATAATGTCATGTGATCGCTGAACAGGCACTATAGTTGGAAGCGGAAACCGCCAGTAAGATCGTACGATTGGATTGAAATGCAAGTAGGACCATTCGCACCACCCAGCAAAGTTTCTGTGGTCAATTGATCTAGGCCATCCATATTAGCAAAATTTAGCGCTTGGGTTTGAGGACGAATGCGTACAAATTGACCGATTTACCGAAATTAAATTTTTCCACGCAACTTCTAATTGCTAGGCAGCAGTGATATACGCTTTTGTCCATTATGTTGCTTTATAATGTTTGGTAAAATTTGAAAAATAGACCGGATAAATACGCCTTTTTTGCTAGCACCCCTATAGATTATCTACAGGGAGGCACACAAATCGTACTGCAAATACAAAACGTAATCACTTATTATAGTTATTTAAAAATGTTGAAGGAGTTTTTTTTTTTTTTAACCAGAACTGCGCCGAAGACTTAGCAACTGCACACATAGCCAGATCGGTTATGGCGACGTCCAACGAAAATTCCCAAACAAATTAATATCTAGAAACTCCACTTTCCGCTTGCCTCCAAGGTCACCTGACCTTATTCCACCAGATTTTGTTATGGGGTTATGTCAATCAAGGGGTGTACAAAACGGAATCAAGGAAATCGATTTGCTGTTCCTTTTAACCACTATATATTCTTAGCTTCATGTCTTTTATCCAATATAAATTTGATTCGGTTGTCGGAAACGGTATAAAAATTTTGCATATTTTTAGATTCCCAAAACTAAAACCAACCAAAAATATTTTTGGACTTATTTTCGTTTCGGTGACGATCATTTAACTAATAAATTATTAATTTAACTACACATATGGTCACAATAATAATTATACCCTATATGTTTTTAAAAGCTCGTAGGCAGAAATTTATTTAAATTAAAAGAAATAGAAATACTACAAATACTTATTTATTTTGTTATAACATTAAAAATGCAATAAATACTAAAACAATAACAATAACAAAAAACAAAAATTAAATTCAGTATTTTTCAAAAAGTAAGAAATTAGCCAAAAAAATAATGGACACATTATTTTATTATGGATTATTATTTAATAATGGACACATTATTTACATTTAGTTAAAATAATCAAAAAAAAGGAAAAAAATCAAGTTTTTCCTGCTAAATTGGCTGAATTTCGTTAAAATCCGGTATATCCACCCTTATTATCAATTATTTTGACTCTTTTTAGCATGCTGGCAATAAGCTTCCTGCAGGTTTATACTGGTATTTCATACCAAGTTTTTTGAACAAAATTCCATAACTGAAGCTTATTTTTAAGAATTTCCAATTCCAATTCTTTGTTTCAACTCTCTACAAAGATTTTCGATTGAATTTAAGTCCGGAGATTGACTTGGCTAGTCAAGAAGGGCAACATTATTATCTTGGAACATATCCTTTACCAACTTAGAAGTACGCTTTGGATCGTTATCCTGCTGGAATGTTCATCTAAGATGCATACTTTCTACAGCATAGTTCAACATCGTATTTTCCAAGATATCTTTGTAGCGGAATCTGGTCATTGTGTCGATAATTCGATGTATCGGACCGACACGATATCACAAGAAACAGACCATAGTATTGCCGATCCCGTGATTGACCATCTCCTTTGTAAAGCGAACAAGGAATTCCTTACTCTTAGGGCGTCGAACATTCTGGGCACAGTCGTTTCCACAAAATGTTTCGCCATTTTTTTTTTCTACTGTCTCCTCCGTACCAATTGGAATCTAGCCTTTATTTTTTTTTGTATAAGCAAAGGAACTTTTCTGGCTATTCGTCCTGGTAAAAGTGCTTCTTGTAGTCTACAATGAACCGTTCGCGATGAAATTACATTTTCAATTTCTGCTGAAATCGCTCTTGAAGACACAAATGGGTCTTTATTCGCAAGTGTTACAATATGGATATCTGTTGTTTTTGAAGTTTTTTTGGATCTCCCGCAAGTTTCGATGGGCTTTTTAGGCTTTAAAGCATTTTGTACAAAAAATAGGCATCGATTCATAATTTCTGCTATGAAACGAAGATCACTGGCCACTTTCTCTTAGTCTTGAAACAATTTTTCTCTCCTCCGGAGAACTGATTTTTTTTACTATATATTTTGTTATGAATAAAGATAAATAACAGTAAAATAACTAGCCTTTCCAAAAAGACTACAACATACTGCGAAAATATTAAAGAATTGAGCAATGTATTTATTATTTTGACCAAGTACTGAAATCACACCTGAACCGAACTAACTCACAATGCAAACAACGGCGAAGTCCCAGTTTTGTTATTACCATATTAAAGTTATTTAAATAAAAAAGAATTGCCATGTTCACTTTCCGTTAAAATAACTAAAATTAAACATAAAGCAAAAATTAGCAGGTGTACTTATTTTTTCGACCATATGTGTATATAAGATTTTTTCCATTACATTGTCCTGTAATGCTTGATAATATTGAAAAGAAATTGACAAGCTGTCTCATTTGACCAATACTTATGTACATATTCTTAGTTTCATATTATTTATCCAGTAGCATTAAGTTCAACCAAACTCAGCACACGTTAAGGGAACGAGAATAAGGCAGATTTTTTAAAATTATATTTTTCCCATTTAACTTCTAATTCGTACAGTGCAGCAACCAACATTTTTATTTGTTGTATTTATTTGTAATGTCTGGGAAAAATTTACCCGATAACCACGGGCCTTTTGTTACCACCCGCACAGGTGACCGATTTAACTCACATATTTTTTCGTCCGGTGATAAAAAGTTCGGCTCGCCAAAAACAAGATCCGGCAATGGCAGGATACTTTAGTTTAAGATGGGATTAAGATTTGAATATTTATTGTAAATTTCGAAAGAAAGATCCAGTAAAGAAAATGAATGAAAAGAAAAATATTTTTAGCTTCATGTTGAACTTAATTCTGTCA
The DNA here is from genome assembly GCA_019455685.1 of Philornis downsi. Lineage (NCBI taxonomy): Eukaryota > Metazoa > Arthropoda > Insecta > Diptera > Muscidae > Philornis > Philornis downsi. The sequence goes on along the minus strand of JAHXMU010000119.1, from coordinate 574,162 downwards.
AATTTTGGACACATCATCGGTTTGACATATTACTTATTTCTGAAAATGACACCTAAGAATACCTGCCATACAAAATAACTAATTTATAGAAATTGAATTTTCATCCTGTACACCAGCAGGTAAACTGAATTCAGTCAATTTTTCCACACATCATACTTAGTTCTGAAAATGGAAATGGACTGCTTTGCCTCCCCTACAAAATAACCAATATACTCGTATAGAAATTGAATTTTCCTCCTGTGCACCATAAGTCGTAGATTGCGGAAACTTTTGTTTATGTTAATTGCATTAAATTGAAATCTCTTGGTAAAATTGACTCAATAACCACACTCTCTCTCTGATACTTTCGTTAGTATAATGTATAATAATATTATAAATAATTTAGATTCCTAGATTCATAACTCTCATTCATTTGTACTGACATTGAAAATAGCCTGCAATGCTCTTACTCACAGGATGGGTGCCTCGTAATCAAGTTAGCCGAGTTGGAGTGAAAACATAGTAAGTTGTAAGTAGGTTATAATAAGTTCAGTAAGTTATAATTTTGTTTGCTTCATTTAGCGCTCTGCTCAATTTTGTATATGTACAGAATAGACGTTGGCAGAAGGTAAATATAAGTCAGGTCTTCTGACTGAAATTTCTGCACTGGTTTGGTTTACATTTTATCGTTTCAATTATAATTTGTGTAAAAATATCAATACATTATGTGAATAATTGGGTTCCAATACCATCATCTAAAGAGTGCATACCAAACGTGATTAACGGGTGCGACAATTAGGCTCTTCCAGTTCTAATCTAATTTACGTAACGTTTACGAATTGCCCACTAAGATTCAATTACTTTTGTGCGTTGAAGCCTTCCACTGTTTTGGAGATGTACATGATAATAAATCGTCATTCATTATGGCTGTTATCGTAGTTATCTACTAGAAGTTTGTGCTTTTCCCTGGACATATTTTATAGAAAATATTTCATGTAGCCTTTCCGCAGATCTATCTGCATTACAACTTATTTAACACAGCATCAGAAAAACTTTTAACATACGTTTTTTTTTCTTTGCCGCAACATCAGCCACCTGAATCCCCTCGATTGCCTAGAATAGCGACACAAGTTTCTTACTTTTAATGCGAAATTGATGAAAGCTTACAACTTGCGACCAACAACATTAGGAGGTTGCGTCAACGCCACACCACCAGTATATCTCGAGGAATTTGCAATCTTTAGAAGACGGTCGTTCATGTGCTGGTGCGGTCTGTACATCGGAAAACCTACACCAAATGTATTCCTATTTACGTAATACTTGCGAATGAAGCGAACGGTTTTCAGTTTACTATTGAAAATATGTTTAGGATTTTCGATAGTTTCCCGTGGAAAATGTATGGAAAGTGAGGGTGTGTCAAGCAAAAAGAAGGCGTTTCTTTTGTGCTCCATCCTCCTGTGCTAAATAGGAATATGTGAAACTTTAACAACGTCAGCGGCAACAAACAGCCATCGACGTAACGAGCGTTTGGTGCGCTCATCCTCATCCAAAGGCGGAATGTGCGTATGTGTATGTGTTTGTGTGAGTAACAGTGGCTGTGTGTGTGTAGCAGTATTTGAGTCAAAATTTATTCCATGTAACAACATGATGAATGGCTCCGATAGTAAATGCAGCAACAGCACAAATAATATAAAGGTTCATTCTGTAAATTCAGAGTGGCCATATGAACAAGAAATTGAGATGCCGTGTATTAAAATAAAACAGAGCTCTTTTTCGGAATGAATGACATACATTATTTTTTTGAACAAATGACAAACGAAATATGAAATAAATACAGAAGCAAAAGAAAGACTACATATATATTGGAAAAAAGATTATATACGGTTATGCATTTAGTGCTTTTGCAACCGAAGGTCTGGCAAGGCTGTCAGCTGTTAAATATAATATAATATAATGCCTGTCGTCTGAAGTGCTATTTATTTAGTGAAAGTTTTGCCATTCACCAACATGTATCGTTTAATGACCGAAGAAGATATAAGAATCATTAAAATTTGCTGCAAAAGTAGTGATTCAAACGTGGCCTTTCAGTCGAACGATTTTTTCTTCAGCGATGAAGCTCACTTCTCGCTCGGTGGTTACGTCAACAAGCAAAATTTCGCTTACGGGGCTCGGAGAATCCAGAAGTGATTGTGGAATATCCGGAAAACGTGATTGTTTGAAGGTGTCATTGGGCTGTATTTTTTGCGAAAATGATGCTGGAGGCACCTTAAAAGGACCAACTGCTGCAACCAATCCAGAGCCAATCATTTAAATGACGTTGATTGGCAAGATCCAAATATTGTAAAAAAATAAAAGTGTCATCGAAATCAAGGGCTTTATGTGTGTTTTATTTAACTTTACTTTTGACGCCGGAAAATGAATAACAATGTATTTTCTCACATAATTTTTAACTGTTAATACATCCCTACGTACCCTACTTTCTCAGAGGGCCAATTTTTTTTCGAAAATGCGATTTGTTATTACCTTTTTTTTAAATAAATTTGGGTAAACCGATTTTTTTTCGGGGATTTTCTATTAAGCAAAATTAAAACAAAATTATGTATTTTATTACGGCAATGCACATTATTGTTAGGGAATTGGAACTATTTTATATACATACCGGTATATACAAATTTAAAAAGAAAAATGTTAACCAGATGTCTCTGAAATGGCTCCGATTTGAAATAGTTCACAACAATCGTACATGTTTTACCTAAAGTTACCTTAAAAAATTTGCTAAAAAGTTTTAAATTAATAACGCTGACAGCGCGGAAGACAGAAAGTAGCATAAAATATGAATATTTAGTTGGAGGTATCATAACGCGTACAAGACCTCTATCGGAATCAGTCTCGCCAGAATTTGATAATTGAAAAAGTCAAGATATTGATGAAACAAGTTGAAATTAGAACGAAAATAAAAAAGCTAGGAAAACTCAGGAAAAACCTAATTTTTCTAAGAAAACTGTTTCAAGTTTTTCGATTGAAGTACATCAACATCTATTGAGCTTTACAGGTTGATACCTAAAGATGCGGGACCTTTATTCAATATAAATATAAAATATATAAAATATGAATATAATATATATAAAATATATACTTTGAGATGTATAATTTGTTTCATAAGAATGACACAAAGTGCAATCTCTACCCAGTCATCACTATTTCCTTTACTTTTACTTTTATTTAAAACTTTACTTAAAACTTATTATTATTAAAACGATAAAAAGAGCAGTTTCTATGAGCAGAGGCAGAGTGACCCATTTCTCATGCGCAATTTTGGATTAGCAGATTGTTTATTTCAGTTCATATATTTAAAGATTCGAACAATATTCTAAAATTTGTGAAACCATTTTATTTGTTATTTTATTATACTCTGATTCGTTTCAAATCCAATATTTTCTACCCATCACTAAATGCTAATTCTTGCGGTGTTTTTTATTTATATATAAGATCGATCTATAAGAAGTTGTTCGCATGGGACACAAAGATAATATAATTTTATTTATTTATTCAGCAAGTAATTTAAAACTTTATGGCCAATTATATATTAATTGCAATGTGCAACAATTCATATATTAACTTAAATCTTCTTAATAATATAAATTAAAGAAAAACGTAATAGAAATTAAATATTTTAAAGATATAATATTTTAAATATTAAATTTAAATATTTTAAAGATATATATAATATAATATAAAGATATAAGAAGATATGATTATTAAAGACGTAAAATATGAAAAAAATTATTTAAAAGTTAAACTGTATATAATCTCGTAATATAAGATAATCGGTGTATAATATCGGTATATAATATTTGAAAGCAAACAAGGAGTGTGGACTTTCTACTATCAAATAGCCAGAAAAACTAACAGAAATCGCAAAGTTATATCGACATATTTACGTGACACCGAACAGCAAGTGCTATTCGAAGGATATGGAAATAATATGAAAGGTCGAACAGCAAGTGCTATTACAGCCGCTGACAACAGAGCTATTCTGACATATGCCTCAAACTCACACGACTCTGCTGCCAAAATCAGGGAAAAAGCTGCCATAAGTGCAAGTGTATCAACGGTAGAAAGAGTTATTTTCAAAGCAGCACACTTGGAACGCTTGAGACTTAAAAATATACCACCGGTAGACAATCTCCGCAAGGAAAGTCGCCTTACTTTTTGTCGTACGACTATGACGTGGATCATGAAATGGAATAGTATTATATTTTCTGACGAATTTAATTTAGTTTAGAGGGTCCAGATGGATATAATTACTACTTCCACGATCTTCGAAAAGAGGAACACCTACCCAATCGATTACACTGCCGGAAAGGTGGAGTTATGGGGTGCGATTTCTTATTATGGCACAATAGAGCTCCAGTTTCTCTCTGCAAAAATGAATGCGACTTCACACAAAGCCGTGCTGAAAGAAGCTTTTTCTGAAGTTAAAAATGTTTTCGGAGACTTGGAATGGAAATTCCAGCATGACAACGCGCCAATCCACATAGCAAGAGTCGTCAAATCATGGACTGAAAGCCAAATTTTGAGGTTATGAACTGGCCGTCATACTTCCCAGACTTAAACATTATTCAAAACGTCTGGGTATAGCTAGTACGCAAGGTGTACGAATCAGGCAAGCAATATTCAAGCAAAAGTAAACTCATTAATGGGATTAAACAGGCCTGGTCGTGTATTTCGCTGGACGTAATCAAAAAACTGTATGATTCTTTACCGAACAGAATGTGAATACCAATGTATTCTTAACCAGGGCGGAAGCACCCACTACTAAATTTTACTTATAATACTTATTTTTAAATTAGATATAAGCAAACAATATTACCTTTAATTTAGAATTAATGCTTTCGTGTATAATCTTATTGTTGTAGGGAGGACTATTCAATTAACCAAATAATAAAATTGAATTTCTGACTTTTTTTGGGTTTAATGTTTTAGTACTTAATTCATTAAAATGAAAGAAAATTTATGTTTTAGGATTACAGCAAATACGTGAAATATGATTTATATATATATATAAATAAACAATTTTAAGTAAAAAATGTGCACTTTTCCAGATAAATAAAGTTCATTAAATTTTATATAAGATTCGATTATGTATGGATTTTAAATTGCATTCAAGGGTGAAATCTACTAAAATGCTAACCTAACCTAAATTTAAAATTCGACTTTGTCTCAAAATATTTATCAAAAAATCAATGATATTGCATGAAGTTTTAACATACTTTCGTTGCTGACTGTGGAATAAACTTTAACATAGGGGATTGTTTTCAAATTTTTCTTCCCAACGAATGTTGGGAGATCTGCGACGTTGTTTTTTTTTATGTATTTCTAATTGGCTCTGGAAAAGTTGGTAGTTTTTAGTATTTTACGTTTATTACATTAATTCGTTAAGAAAAACACTGTACTTCTTGTGGTACTTTGCAATCCTTTAAATTGTACCATCCCTAAGATGAACTTCACTTAATTTATGTATGAATATGAATATTATGTATAATTATGCCTATGCTAATGTTCAGGAATAAGAAATTAGGGCATAAGAAAATAGAATTAAAAATACCGTTACTCGTATTTAAATATAAGCTGACAAAATTTGAAAATTAAAATTTAACTACTAAGCACACTTTAGCTGATAAAGCTAAGATTTCGATAAAACTTTTATTTCATTATAACGCTTGGAACTTGCCACTATGTACGAAATACAACGTCATTTAAATAACCACTCTGGATTGGTGGCAGCATTGGATCTCCGTGAGGTTCCTCCAAAGCCGTTTTCCAAAAAATATGGCCCAATGACACATTCACGCCATAATGCGCACTAAACAGACACATTTTTCAAATGCAATACCCCATCTTCATCGCTGAAGAAAACTTTGTTCGATTGAAAGCCCATGTTTGAATTACCACTTGTACAGTAAGTTTTAACTATTTTTACTGGTTCTTCGGCAGTTAAACGATCCATATACAGACAAACCTTTCCCTAAATAAATAAATAACACTTCATTTGAGAGGTATTTAACAGCTGACAGCCTTGCCGTATCGGCGGTTTTGAAATCACTACATGGACAACTCTGTATATAAAATTGGAGTTCGTTAATAACTTAAATTAATTAATTATGTGAATTTGGATTAAAGAAAGAACTTTTTTTTGAAAAATTATCTAAAAAGTTGTCAGTGCTTTAGAGAATTTGGTGAAAAGACAGTGAAAAAGTGCCAATTACAACAGTATCCCTCCTATGACAGGTCCATGTTAACGTCATCGATGATTATCCACTTTTTCACCAATTCTAAACTACGGTCAACTAATCTTTTTGACTTCTGTGGATGATTCTTTTTTACTGGGTCGATGCTGGAAAGACCAATATCAACACAAATATTTTCATAAGGAAAGTGGTTACTTAAAAGGAAATATGGGCTAATTTGATAAACATGTATGTATGTTGAGAGGAGTTTTCTAACACGCCCTCTCATTTGTGAACCAGTCAGTATGTCGTCCATGGCACAGTAGGCTGCAATCCAAAACGAATTGTTGTGCCCATCTATTTTTATACCTTCGTCTAAAATAATGAAAGTACGCATTATTTGATACCGCAAAAATGTAACAGTCAAAAATTGTTATACTTTTGAGAAGGCGTCTAAGGTATCAAGTATCCTTTGACCAAATGTGTTCAACGGCTTTTTAAATCTCTAGAGCGATGCCTTTTTGCTTGGCTGATAGGCTGGCCAACTGGCGATTTTTCGAATAACTCGTAGACCGGTCTTTGAATGCCATAATTACCACACATAAAATCAGTGTTGCCAATTTAGCTTTTTTCCAGCTGGATTTATTTTTTCAACCTGTTTAGAGGCCAAAAATTGGATTTAGATTTAAGCTTTTTTTCTAGCTTTTTTCATAAATTTTATCGATTTTTTGGCTTTTTTCGCTAAGTGTGTTATGTTAAAGTCTAAAATAATTTGCTACATTTGCTTTCAATGTAAAAATGAAAAACGATCTGGCTCTGTGGAGGCATCACAGAATCTCAGATTATGAACCCCAGTTTTCGGGCTATTGCTTTCGGATCCCTTTTTGTTTTAATGTGAAATAGCTGGGAGAAATTTCTGCAAATTAGTAAAATATAAGTTTGAATATAAGTCGAATTTTGATATTAAACAAAGAAAAATATATTGAAGTACCTCAAAGTGGTACTAAAACCTAACTACTACAGAAAACCTAAACGATGTCTATTTAAAGCGGCTGTATTTGTGGCTTCCACATTGAATAACAATGAATGAAAATTTGATACATTCAATAATGAAATTTCAATATTAGTAAGAAAATCAAGTTCATAGTACAGGGTTGCCCATATTCGACGGACCCATCTGGCAACGCCATAACTTTTGACAGAGATGTCAGATCGCTTAATGACATACCGCGTTTGAAGCGTCAGTCCAAGCAGATTTTTACCATGGAACAATACACGCCACGCGAGCGCTCTGAAATAGTTGAAATTTACATTCAACAGAAGAAGTCAATTGTGAAAACTCAACGTGCTTTTAAAATATTAAAAAATGTGAGAAGTGCGCCTTCTAAGAACACCATTAAGCGTTTATACGAAAAATTTTCGACTGGTGAGGCTCTTTCTAATCGGAAGAGGCCAAATAAAAGTCGACCAAGGCGATCGGCCGAGAATATCGCTGCCGTACGAGCCAGTGTTGAGAAGTCCCCAAGAACATCCCAAAAACGCCGTTCTCAGCAGTTGGGCATGGCTCGGTCCACTTTACAACGGATTATTCGCGTTGATTTGCATTTGTTCCCGTACAAAATTCAATTGACGCAAAGATTGTTGCCTGCGGACAAGCCTCGTCGATTGGAATGGGCCCAACGAGTCATCGAAATGGCCGATGATGACGAGCAATTTTGGAACAAAATTATCATGTCCGATGAAGCCCATTTCACATTGAATGGGGCCGTAAATAAGCAAAATTGCCGTATTTACGCCACTGAAAATCCTCAGGAGATTCAAGAATTGCCTCTTCATGACGAAAAAGTCACAGTTTGGTGCGGCGTTAGTGCGAAAACGATCATTGGGCCGTTTTTCTTCCAAAACGAAAATGGCCATGCTGTTACCATCAACCAGGAGCGTTATCGCGACATGATGACCAATTTTGTGATGCCAATTATTCGTCGAAAGCGTATGAGGCAGTTCTGGTTTCAACAAGACGGCGCTCCACCGCACACAAGTCGCATAACAATCGATTTTCTGAAGAATTTGTTTCCGGGCCGTTTGATGTCGAAAAGTGGTGATTTGGACTGGCCACCGCGTTCGCCCGATTTGACGCCCGCTGACTTCTTCTTGTGGGGACATTTGAAGTCAAAGGTTTACGTTAACAAGCCAAGGACCGTAGAAGAGCTCAAGGACAACATTCGTGAAGAAATAGCCGCTATTTCGGCCGAAATGTTGGCGAAAACGATGGAAAATGCTGCAAAAAGGGCACAATACGCCATCAACGCCAGAGGCGGCCATTTGAGAGATATCATATTCAAAAATTGATGTAAACAAATCTACTTGGAACAAATTAAATGAATAAGTTTGCCAACCGCCAAATTTTTATTTTTTTCTTTGATTTTTTTTTTTTTTTAAACATGGGTCCGTCGAATATGGGCAACCCTGTACATCTTAGCCCTGTTAATCAGTATTTTCAGGCAAAATCAAATTTTGAGTTCAGGTTAGATTAGCATTTTAATAGATTCTACCCCTAGAAGCAATTTTAATCCATCCATTCAATTGAATTATAAATAAGGCTTGATGAAATATATTCATCAAAGAAAAACGCACATTTCCTATTTCAAGTTTTCATTTGCTGTGTTAAGTAAATCGGTACTTTTTCACTGCTTGAAGGTGCGCATTAAAATAAATTCATCCAACGTTAATGTTTATGACAGAGTCGCCCAATAGTTTTTGACAAATTTGAACATTCCTTTTATTTCCATGAGTAAAATCACTTAAAGTTCATACTGTGTAAAAAGCGCGAAAAAATGTCAACACATCAGGTCAAATTTGGATTGGTTATAGCTTTCATATCATCATTTACTGTAGATTTTTGCTACAATTTAGATACGTTCGCTGTGGCTGGGAATATTTAAATCATTGACGCACTTTCCATGCAACGCATTATTACTATTTGTTCCGACAGGTATAAAATATCCGATATAAGTTTTTATTATATTATCCAAAACGAATCAGAATATAATTCTTGTTATTTTCATGACTTCATAAAATTATTTCACAAATATTAATATATTATTCAGATCTTTAAATATATTAACAGAAGCAAATAAGCAGTTAATCAAAAATTCCGTTTTAGAAAAATTTGTTTTTTTTTTATCAGATTGCACGCTATAATAGTAAGTAATAGTGTTGTCAGTTCTACCCTAAGCTAATTGGATCTAATGACAAAAAGGGAAGGAAACAACGGTGTCTGGATGAAGATTACATTTTTTATGAATTATGAATTCTTAATTCGATATGCATTTTAAATATTAAGTGCTAGTCGATTCTGCCATAATCTTAACGTCATTAGCCAAGCTTAGACAAATGATAAACATACCGCCTCGACACGATAGTGATTTTCTTTTGACGTCATATCCTTTTGGTTGAGTGAATATGTCTGATTTTGTGCCAAATAATCGTCATATGCGGGAAGTATTGAATCAATCGAAGAAAAGGACGACTGAAGCTCATCGAGAGCTTCAAGAGAAACAGCGTTTTGAGATTGCTTCCGTCGCTTTAAAGACTGTGATTTTGATGTTGACGACCGTTCGAGTGAAGAAAGACGAAAAACCTTCGAAGACACTGAATTGACGGTATTGCTTGATGGGGATTCCTGTCAAACGCAAGTAGAGCTTGCTTCAGTATTAGGAGTTACCCGGCAAGCCGTTTCTAAGCGATTGCATGCGTTTTGAATGATTCAAAAGCAAGGAACTTGGGTTCCTTATGAGTTGAAGCCAAGGGACGTTGAGCGTCATTTTTTCGCCTGTGAACAACTGCTTCAGCGACAAAAAAGGAAGGCTTTTCTTCTTCGAATTGTAACGGGTAATGAAAAATTGATTCATTACAGCAATCCAAAGAAAAGAAAGTCGGTCGAATATTCACGCTGTGAAGGTTATGCTGTGTATTTGGTGGGACCAGGTCGGTGTTATTTATTAAAAGCTGTTGAAACAAAGCGAAACCATCACTATGGATTGGTATAGACTTCAGTTAATGCGATTAAGTCGAGCTCTTCGCAATAAACGCCCACAATACGCGGAGAGGAACGAAAAATTGATTCTTCAGCATGAAAACGCTCACATGGCCAAGTTCGTTAAGACCTACCTGGAAAAGCTGAAATAGGAAATCTTATCTTATTCTCCATGTATTGAGCCGTCCGATTATAACCTGTTTCGTTCGATGGTACACGGTCTGACTGGAAGGAATGTCTAGATTCGTGGAAAGCCTCAAAAGATGAAACGTTTTACCGTGACGGAATTCAAGCTTTGCCAAAAAGATGGGAAAATGTAGTAGCTAGCAATGGGCAATACTTTCAATAAATCAAGTTCATAGAATATCTTAGCCCTATTAACTAATATTTTGAGGCAAAATCAAATTTTGAGTTCAGGTTAGATTAGCATTTTAATAGATTCCAAGTCTGGAAGCAATTTTAATCCATCCATTCAATTGAATCATAAATAAATCATAAACATAAATTGATGAAATATATTCATCAGTGAAAAACGCACATTTTCTATTTGAAGTTTTTATTTGCAGTGTTAAGTAAATCAGTATTTTTTCACTGCTTGGGGTGCGCATCAAAAGAAATTCATCCAACGTTAATGTTTGTAACAGAATCGTAAAAAAGTTTAACATTCCTTTTATTTCCATGAGTAAAATCACTTAAAGTTCATACTGTGTGGAAAGCCCGAAAAAATGTCAACACATCAGGTCAAATGTGGATTGGATATAGCTTTCATATCACCATTTACTGTGGACTTTTGCGACAATTTAGATACGTTCGGTTTGGTTAAGAATATTCAAATCTTTGATGCACTTTTTATGCAACGCATTAATACTATTTGTTCCGATAGATAGGAAATATCCAATATAAATGTATATTTTATTATCCGGAACGAATTAGAATATAATTCTTGATATTTTTATGACTTTATAAAATTATTTCACAAATATTAATATATTATTCAGATCTTTAAATATATTAACAGAAGCAAATAAGCAGTTAATCAAAAATTCCGCTTTAGAAAAATTTGTTTTTTTTTTATCGGATTGAACACTCTAATTGGTGGAAAGCCTTAAAAGATGAACAGTTTTATTGTGACGGAATTCGAGCTTTGTCAGGAAGATGGATAAAAGTAGTAGCTAGCGATGGGCAATATTTTCAACGATTCATTTGTAAATATGTTTTCATTATAAAGTTACATTTTTATAAAAAGAAAACAGTGAGAACTTACTTGCGCACCCAATGTATATCTACACCTTATCCTGCAAGAACTTTCAGTATGAATAAAAAGATCTCATGAGCTAAGCTTTAATTTAAAAAACACAATAAAAATTGATATAACTCGGCTCAAACTACGTCAATTTGCTTAAAATTAGCTTTTAGTTGTGCATTTTTTTAATCTTTTTTTAATTTTTTTTTTTTTTTGCGAAAGTGTTGCCATTTTTTCGATATCAAGTTGTATGGCAGCGCTGCATACAATCAACACATTGTTTTACCTATCAACGCCTGGATTCATATCTTTCATTTAATTATACTAAATGAAAATTTGTTTATTAATTCAGAGGAATTTTTAACACAAAATCAAAAGGATATTGAGTGAATTTATACGTAAGTCAACTCACCTGACTGAAATTTCTGTACCGGCCATCGACATCACTTTATTCATTTCGGATTTCTTAATATAGTTTTGTGTTGATTATTGTTGTATTGTTTTTTTTTTTTCAAAAACAATTTGCGGTTTCTAAAATTCAATTATGTTTTCTCAATACCATTGTGAATAAATATTCTCCTAATTACAACTTGAAATGGTGACGTAACATACTTATTATAACACTTGAGATCTGGTCGCCCTAAAAACGTGAATTTTCCTTGTGGGGGGGAATATTTCTTTTAATAAAAGATCTCTAATATGTTTCATATCCACACACCCAAACATACAAAATCGCTTTGCTCCAATATTTCCCCCAGAAAATCTTTAAAGTAAAAAAAAGGAAATTTGTTCTTTAAAGCAAAGAATTGCATTTATTCCTTTCCGTTCTCTCAACGTCTTTCAGTACTTCATTTTTTTCTTCATTGTAGTCGACGCCGTACACTTTTCAGCGCAAAGTTATTGTTTAAAAGTGGTTGTCGCTCCAAAAACACACGCGGAAAAGAAGTCAAGGAGTGAAAATGTTTCCCAAAGACTTCCCCAACAATACCAGAAAGAAGGATAAAACGAGAGACAGACAAAGCGAGTGAGTTCCCAGCAATGATGAGTTTTCGGTAAAGAAATGTGGCAAAGATGTTACTTTTAGGAACTGCCAGCAAACAATGAGAGAAGTTACACGAAAGTAGGAGAAAAAAGTGCTTGAAGTAAATAAAAGTTTACACTTTTTCGATAGATATTTTGCAGTGCATCATCGTGGGGGAAGATGGGGGCAAAAAAAAAAAAAACTTTGTTTTTGCACGAATTACATCTTCCTCTATTTGGAGAAAGGACCTCAGTGTTGGGCTCTTCTAGCTCCTTCTCTGCTAATGAAACTGGGAACCGAAATGGTTAAGTTTGGCTGTAGGCGACAAGGAGAAACTTGAGGAAAGAAAAAGTAAATGTGTTGTTGTTTCTTCATTTAGCATTTTGGAAATTGTTGTATTTCTATTGGAAGAGATACCAAATCAATAGTTTATTAAAGTCGTTAAGAGAATTGGAGAAAATTAAAAAGTTTTTGTTCTCCCCGCTCCACCTTTCACAGCAATGCTGCAAGGTGAGGAGGATACAACTGTGGAAATTGGATAAATTGTGTGAAAGAAAACAACTAGACATAGGTCGTTGCTGTATGTATGCAAGCGGGCAAAACCATTTCAATTTGATGACATGAAAAAGGTCTGATCAAATGGGTTGATTTGTTACATAGAAAATTTACTTGTTTCAAGGCTTCACTTACACCGTATTTTCCTACCCTCCCTGACAAATGAATTCCCTAATAAAAGAAAGTCAATTTCCACAACGACTATAAAATAAGTGATGCCAATGAAAAAACTCATTAAAGTAAAATGCTTAAGGTGGTTTTACAATAAAACACAAGGTTGTCGATGTTACCAACTAAAATGAGAGTTTGGATTGGTTTAAGGAAAAATCCAAACAGTTATTGTTCTATTTATGATCATTCTTCAGCTTTTTACTTTTACTTATACCAACCTTTAAAAGCAATGTTTTTTTTTCTTAAATAAAAGTCACTGTATTGGAGGTTGTGAGAACACAATAAGCAGAATCAAAAATTTAACAAAAATCTTTTCATGCTGTAATACAAATTTTGCTGTAGAGCTTAATAAGCAATTTGCCGGCATTTTAGTACTAATTTAGAGGCAGGTTTTATAAAATTTTATATATTTTGCATTTGTGCATTTCCTTAAAGATAACCAGAGAAAGGAATTTATCAGGTTAGCAACTACCTTCGAAATTAAGTCAAGTGTTGTCCGATACTTCCAGTTTACATCCACCCCACGGCAACCAAATACTTTTACTTTTTACTTTTAGAAAAGTAATCTAAATGGCATGAAGCACCCTGTACGTCTGAGGTAAGGTGGCAGCCCCTGCTACAAAAACTCAACAGTCAAGTGGTTGTTGGCAACTCCATTATTGAATCCCTCAAATGTGACTAATAACCATAAACGTTATAAGGACTGCGATTTCATATTAAGCACCTGAAATGTCTGGACTCTCTAGAGAGAAAAGGTTTCTCTACGAGATAGGCAGATGTGCTCAAAAAAAAAAAAAAAAGCCAACATCACAACCGCCACAGTATACGCAATATATGGGTGAAGGATGCACACCACACAAAACCTGTGGCAGTTACAGGGTGGAAGATGAATGTTAGTACATTAAGAATCTTAAATATTTTGTGTAAGTCGCAAACATTTTTTTCTTTAATGATTTGAAAAATAGTATATTTTTATTGTATTTTCATTAGTTTTTAAAAATGTTTAATTTAGGAGCTGCAGTCGAAATATTGCAGCAGTTTGTCGTTTGAATGCATTGCTTTAAACTATGCAAATTTGTCGGTTTTGTTCAGCATACGAGGTGTGTTCAAAAAAAAAAGGTGAATATAAATTTTTCTCATCAATTTCTATTTTATCTGCTTCAAAGTAGCCCCCTAAGATTTAATACACTTGTGCCAACCTGTTTTCCAATTCCCAAAGCAGTTCTGATATGCACTTTTTAGTATGTCCTTGAGCTCTCTCATCGATTCGGTTTTTATCTCCAAAATCGCCGCAAAACGCCGTCCTTTCATGGGTCTCTTCAATCTTGGAAACAAAAAAAGTCGTAGGGGGCCAAATCTGGTGAATGCGGTGGCTTAGGCAAGATAACGGTGTTGTTTTGGCCAAATAATCTCTCACAAGCAAAGATGAGTGGGCAGGTGCATTATCATGATGCAAAAGCCATGCATTTTTTCCATAATTCCTGACGTTTTTTTCGTACTGCTTCACGCAAACGGCGCATAACTTCAAGGTAATACTGCTTGTTTACCGTACGACCTTGTGGTAAGAATTCCTGATGCACTACGTCATGGTAATTCAAGAAAACAGTGAGCAAAACCTCTACATTTGATCGAACTTAATGTGTTTTTTGGATCTCCTGGACTCTTCCATTGGGACGATTGGGCTTTAGTTTCGATGCCATAACCATATACCCATGATATATCACCAGTTATGACCCATTTAAGCAAATCTGGATCATCGTTGACATCATTCAACAATTCCTGGGCGATGCTCATGCGACGTTGTTTTTGGTCAAAATTCAGCAGTTTTGGAATGAACTTCGCTGCCACACGCTTCATGCCCCAAATTTCCGAAAATATTGAATGGCATGAGCCAACCGATATGCCGACATCCTCAGCAACTTTTCTAATTGTGATTCCTCATAACAATTTTCTTCATTTTCTCAACATTTTCATCGGTTGTTGATGTACTGGGACGTCCAGAGCGAGCGTCGTCATTCACATCTTCTCGACCTTCTGTGAATAGCTTCTACCACTTGCAAACATATGTTTGATTCAGAGTACTCTCACCGTATGCCACTGCCAGCATTTCAGGTGTTTTTGAGCACTTAATTCCATTTTTTACACAAAATTTGATGCAAATTCTTTGATCCATTTTTCTCGATAGCGGAAAATCGTCGAACACGCATAATACTTGTCTTATGTATGCCTCTCACAAACAAACTAAACATGCAATATGGATAAAACCGTCAACATATCCTTGAGATGAGTGTACCAACATAAAAAAAATATAATAATCGAAAGTCGAATGTGGGTAGCCCGCGAAAATTGAAAATTCATCGTTAACGGAGAGTATTGGCGTCGCATGAACAATGAGTTGAATGGATACCGATATCTAGATGGCGCAATAATGGAGGGTATCGGCGTTGTATGAACAATGAGTTGATAGAGCTATATAACGATAACTGCCAAATAATTGTCATATGCGGGAAGTATTGATTTCTCAATTGAAGAAAACGGCGGGTGATGTTCATCGAAAGCTTCAAAGCGTTTAAGGAGATGCTGGCTTTAAGTGAAACAACGTGTCGAGATCAGTTCCGTCGCTTTAAAATCGGTGATTTTGATGCGATTGCATGAGATGGGAATGATTCAAGCAAGGAACTTTGGTTCCTTAGGAGTTGAACTGCTTCAGCGACGAGAAAGGAAGGGGTTTCTTCATCGTCACCACCAAAATAAGTAATTCAAATGCTTAGTTTTTCCGCAAGATATATTCGAGGGTGAAAATAATGGAATCGGGGTTTTTCGTGATTGCTTCATCAAAACCTGGATTCATATTATGCATAAACGCATCAACATACAGCGATTGCGTTGGTTGGGACATATTGAGCGGGTGTATCCAAATGCTTCACCATGAAAAGTAACGAGCCTGACTGGCAGCGTAGCAGAGGGCAATCAAAACTTCTTTGAAATTAACAGGCTTTTAAAATATTGCCTACAATTGCTGTGACGAATTCGTATTATTTTCTGAGGATTAGGATATCTGTTACAGTCGTCATCGAAGTAGGTAAGTAAATAGGTAGGGTTCAGCCTTTATATGGGCAAGTTATTTTTGCCCATTTCAGTTATTTGGCTGATTTTACACAATTTCGGAATTGATCAACCTATGACTATGCGATTTTTTTGTCAAGTTTCCTGTGTCAAGCGGTGAGACTTCTAGTAGCGTGCGAGTGGGTGAATATGATCACATCGACATAGGATTTTACAACGAATGTTTTAGGAATGTTGGAAAATTAGACCTCATGGAGTTTAACCGCAACAATCTTATGTTTGTGCGTATAAAAACACATATAAGTTGAGTTTATGAGCTCCATTAGAAAGAACCATTTGGAGAAATTAAAAAAAGTTATACTTAATAGACATGACTTTTTTTTTGGGGTTAAATGAAATATTTTGCAAAACAACATTAAATTATCCACATTTGATTTCTTTCTCTGTGGCAAACCTTAATAAACCTGGGCATGCGATATATATGAACATATACTAGATAGTAACAATTCTACCTACCGCAAATAAACTCTTAGTGATGATTTAAACAATGGAAATTTTTCTTGTGGTTTTATGGATTCAGGCAAAATATTGAATTCCTCTTACGAACAATGAATACAATTAAAAGCTAACTACCGCTCACTGAATTATAATGTGGTCATAAAATGCTCAAGCGTCTGAATGGCGTGGTTGCTTCTCTGTCAATAGAAGAAAAAAAAAATAAACTAGCATGTAACAATCCGTCAGCACAACAATGGAGATTCCTCTAGTTTGGTTAAGCTTCCCTACAAAAGTTTACATTACGTAAAAGTACTGGCACTGATAAACTCTTTCGTCTTGTGGTGGACGGAATAATTCAGCTTTTTCCCCCCTATAAACAACTGAATTATTTCGTTCTATCAACATGGGTGTGTGTGTGTACCACAATGCGTTACACTTTCCATACTTTTAATTCTTGGTTTTTTTTTCAAAATATTATATGATGTTCCAAATAATTAAATTTCATAGCATTTCTATATAATTCGTATACATTCTTTTGTCAGTTTTCGGAAAACTTCACAACATTTCCATTGCATTTTGTTATTTTTTGTAATTAAATTACCACAATACATATTTCCTCAGTGCCTGCATTCAATTTACTCTAACACGCATTCTCAACTATTCAAAAATAAAAACAGCAAAAAAAAATCATCAAACTTTAACAATTATTTTAATTTGCAACACATTTTTTAACAACTAACTTGCGCCGCCTTCCCCAACGCCTGCCACAACTAGAACATTGCAAAAATAGATGCTCTTTCGAGTAAAATTACGACATGAAGTGCTGCTTTAGCAAACATCAAAGGCAACCAATACGAGACCTAAATACATCAGAAAGAAAACGCAAGGAGATGAGCCAGACGTAGAGTATCGACTCCCCAGGATACGAATATGTGTATATTATAAAGTTGTAGACATACATAAGAAAACCCTAAAGAAAGTTTAATTACATATAATCAAAAATAAACTTGCACATTGGATGCCACCAAACTCCATACTGTTGCATTCGTAATGCGAATAACTGTGGAAGTATAGTACAGGCATCTGTCGTACAAAGCGGTATTTGTACAATGCTTTATATTGAAGGCAGTCCCTCGATAATTAATTGTCCAAATCCTCAATGACATCTCTTACACGAGATGCTACATATAAGTTTTTGTAAAAAGCATATTTTTGCATGAATTCGAAGGATATTTTTAGCACAGGTAGAATGACGCGATTTAGATCAAATACGCTCCGATTTGTTAGACAACTTGTGGCCATTTTAAATGTAATATCATTACGACTCTCTCTCATAGAAACCCTCTTTCCTATCGGCAAAACAAGCTGGTATGGTCAATATTCACAAGCTTCATTTGAAGCGATTTTTCACCATCAAAATCTTTCGCCATAGACAGAGTAGATAGCAATCACTTAGTGCCAGGTCCAGCCTATAAAATTGATGCAGAAGAACCTGCCAACCAAGCTGCCGGAGGCTTTGACAAGTCTCTATCCAAGAGTGTGTTTTGGTATTGTTTCGATAGAACAAATTCTCTAACCTATTCGCCAAATCTGGCCGCTTCTAGACTATTGGTTTCTTCAGAGGGTCCAATTATTGGTACTACACGTTTGAGTTAAGAGTTTGGTCGTAGAGTGGCAGGTCATGGTACGAGTAGATGATTCCCTATTAACCCATCAAGAATACACCAAAACCTTTGCGACCTTCCTGGTATCAATCCTGGCTTGACTAACGTTTACGTTGTCTCACCGCGATTCAACCATGACCGTTTTTGCTTGATATTGTCGTAAGTGATGCACCTTTTATCACCAGCCACCATCCCTTTCAGAAATGTGTCGATTTTGTTGCGGTTCAATAACGATTGGAAGATATAAATTCGGTTCAAGAGACTTTTTTGCGTTAACTCGTACAGCACCCATACATCGAGCTTCTTTTTCTATCCGACCTTTTTCAAATGGTTCAAAACAGTTTCTTAAACAATGTATAGCTCCTGGGCAATCGAAACAGTGCTTACATGGTGGTCTGACTTGACTACTTCCATCGACGATTTCTATTGACCTTTTCGACAAATAGCCTTGCAAAACATGAAGCGTATTTAACAACAAAATTATCGGATTTTAATAAATGAAACCAAAATAGCGCATGACCGGCTGTTACAATATCAGGACCATAAACGGTATTCACATTTTTAGCTGCCTGATTTTGCGATTTCGCCTTTATCAAAGAAAAACTGTATTTTTTCTTTGCTTTTCCATCATTGATGTCGGCTGGGTTAAGCAATCACAAAACCGACTGAATTGTTTTTTTTTTTTTTTGTACCGAATCATATTTTTCTAACGCCATCTGGTGACCTCGTATCACTTATACAACGCGAGATATAGAATACTAAAGCCATCTATTGGAAAACTAATAAATTTATTTTTACTATACCTTATATTTTATTCCGCATCAGCTAAAAATTCAGAGAAATTAAAGATTACAGAAATATTGTCCAATAATTTAAAACAAATCACAATTGGATTTAATGTGTTCGCAACGTGCAGCAACGTTTTTGTACAAGCCATCGATTAGCAAAGAATTTGAATATAATCATTTTATTGGGCAAAATAAACATTTATGTTTGTTTGAAATTAAACAATGAATTTCCATTTTTAGCTTTTTAAATTTGAACAAAAATGGTCTCATATGGAAATACTACTCAATATGGCACAATATTGAGCAAGAAATTGCCATTAAATTGTTCTGGATCAAATCATTTAGAAAAAGAGTTTATCTTTCAAAAGTTTTAATTCCTACAGGCCACTTTTTTTTTAGCTACAACGACATAAAAACCGAAATAAAAGTACTGGTATAAATAAACTCTTTCGTCTTATGGTGGAAGGAATAATTCAGCTTTTTTCCTTAGAAACAACTGAAATATTCCGTTCTATCAATATGGGTGTGCGTGTGCCACAATGCGTTACACTTTCCATATGTTTAATTCTTGTTTTTTTTTTCAAAATATTATATGATGTTCCAAATAATTAAATTTCATAGCATTTCTGTATAATTCGTATACACTCTTTTGTCAGCTTTCGAAAAACTTTACAAACACCGAAATAAAAATTCCCTTGCATTCCCGTGAATGCACTCCATTTTTAAACTCACTACGGTTTAATGATGATTCAGAACGTCTTAGTTTGAGGAGCAGTTGCTGGACTTGTCAGTTACTCGAAGTGTTCATCAGACGCATCGAGGTGACCGCTATAATATCATTTTGTTGTATGGGGGATTAAACCCGCTATCAGGCGAACAATAGTCGCGTGTATTAACCATCGCTCAACGGCCGGTCAATCGTCAGATAAACAGGATTATCAAAAACGTCTCATTGCTATAAATTATATTTTATATACAGTGGCGAGCACATGTGGATACATGATTGTCAAATACAACTTAAAACGCTGTAAAAATCCATAAAAATTAGCCGAATGCTACCAATTTTTTTTTCTTATTTATGATTTTTATTTGTATAAAAACAAAAAACAAAACAAATTTCTTCAGTATAAAAGCATAAGTTCTAATATTAACGCAACATAATAAAAAAGTCAAAGTATCCACTTTTGCACGTTTAAAAATATATTCTTTGGGTATGATTTTATAGTGAAATTTTTTTTTATTTCGGTATTATTTAATAATCACGTCTATAAGTGTAGTGGTCACTTCCAAATATATGTAAATTAGACCGCTTCCTTCCCGCATCTGCCAAAATACTTGTTTTAAATTAAAGGATAATAAATATTAATTGGAGGTTTAACATTCAAAAAAAAAAAAAAAAAAAGCATTCTTCAATATTTGATCAAAATCAAAAAAAAAAAAAACATTCCTCAATATTTGACCAAAATCAAAAAAAAAACAATCTTCAAATATTGGGTTTAGTTTTTGTACGAGCAAATTTTTTCCTACTAGAACAATTTTTCACAATCACGGATAGAGCTATCACTAAATAAATGTGATTGTAGTATTCAATAGTTGTAGTAGTTGTAGTGTTCAATAACTGCGCCCATAATTAAAGTGACCCCTTAAAAAGCATATGAGCTGAAATAACCCTTTTCGGTATCTGTACATTAATTGATGAATAAACAGGGTTATCTATTTTTCGGTTTCAAAAGTAAAATTAATTAAAACACACATAAAGCTATGATTTCGATGAAACTTTTATTTCATTATAATGCTTGAACTTTTCTATTATGTACGAAATGCAATGTCCTTTAAATGAACGCCTCTGGATTGGTTGTACCAGTTCGAAAAATATACGGACACCTCCTGACCATAATGTGCACCAAACAGTCATTTTTCCGAAAGCAATAACTTATCCAAAACCACTTCTGGGTTCTTCGAACCTCATCTAAGACAATTTTGTTTGTTGACGTAACCGCCGAGTGCGAAATGAGATTTAACTTTTTGAAAAAAAAAAAACTTTGACGAAAATTTTGTTCGATTGAAAGTCTACGTTTGAACCACCACTTTTTTTTAGTAAGTTTTAGCTATTTTTATGCGTTCTTCGGTTGTTAAATGATCCATATTCGTAAATGGCAAACCCTTCATTAATTAAATAACACTTCTGATGACAGGTATTTAACAGCAGACAGCCTTGCCAGACCGGCGGTTTGAAACCATTAAATGGATACGAATCTTTAAGACGGAAGACGAGAGTACGGGTACAGTTCTTGTAAGAGAAGTTTTCCCCAATGAACCGATGTTGGTCGTCTATAATGCATTGTATAGAGGACGTTGAAGTTTTTTTCTGATTGAAATGAATATTTCTTACAATTTTGCAATAACGGCGTCGTCGAATATAGCAGTTCTTTAAAAAATTGTATGACTTGGAATAGTTCTTGGTAAAAAAAGGACAAGTTTTGATTTTTTTCATAAAATCTTTGTATATTTATTTGAATCAATTTTAGCACTTTCAAAGTATGCCCCTGGGCACAGTTCACTTAGCCCCCGTCTTATTTTTTTTCCAATCCCCGAATCATGCTAAGTAGTGGTCTTCAGGTATGACCTTCGGAGCGCACTGTAATTCATCTTCAGGTATGACCTTCGGAGCGCACTGTAATTCACGTTAAATCTCTTTAATCAGTTAAAAACGGTGATCCCGTAACGGTCATTTCGTTTTAGGAAATAGTTAGATATCGCACAATAGTGAGTTAGGCGAATACGGTGAATGTGCAGAGGTTTTAATTAATTTTTTTGCAAAAAAAAAAAAAAAAAACTTAAGTAAGAGCCAGGATCGTGGTGCAAAAACCAAGAATTGTCAGTCCATATACAAGGTCTAGTTTTGCGGAAAGCTTCGCGCAAAAGATGTATGATACTCAAATAACATTCCTTGTTGATAGTTTGGCCCGGCGGCAGTGGCTCGTAATGCATAACCTTGATTTTGGACGACTTTGACACATCTTTTCGGTCCTTGCTTCGTCTTTGGCACAATATTCATACGATTAGCCAGTTGTTTCCAAGTCTCATCTCTCGTAATAATGCGTTTTATAATGTGCTGATAATCAGATAACATTTCTTCGAAGGAAGGATGGGAGTTTTTGTTGACATTACACAGAGTTAAAAAGGTCAAAGGCAAATTTTTCTATCGACGTAGTTCTAGGAAGAAAAACTTTTTCAACATTTTATTTTATGGGGTATCAGATGTGGTTGTTGTTTGTGGTTGTTACAAATGGAATAACGAAATGATTATCTACCCTCCATACTACGTTGGTGTATATAATAAAAGAAAAATTTATTTTAGTCTGATATGGCTTTTTGGGTTAGATGTTAGAGTCGCTGATTATGGCATGAATGAATTCTTAATAATTCTTAATTTGACCTTTAAAAAGTCATTATACAATTTATCACCTCTGTTTTTGATCTTATAAACATCATTTCCATCATTTCCTCCATAATAATTACATCGACAACAATGTTTTTGTGCCACAGCCCGATTAAATTACTTGAAACAAAATACTCACACTGGTGGTTGTTTATGTGAACACGTATTTTGTTTTTATAAAACTAAATGCTCTCTTAATAACTTGAACAGACAGACAATCAGTCGAACAGACAGACATTCGCATATTGTCTTTGAGTCAAAGCCAAAAAAGGTGCGGCCGCATGAAACCAGACCCAGGTGTGCTATTAAATACCATAATTTGCACACAGATCATTTCTAGTGCGCTCACAGCCAGCCAACAACGCGTGCCACACGTTTTTACCAAAAACGTCTGACAAAAGCCAAATGGAATATGAGATGCCAAACGGCTGGCAATATCTTTTCGTGTTTGTTTCCACCACTAAGCCATAAATCAAGCGGCAATAAATTGTAATATTTACAAATATTTTTTCAATTAATTTGTTAAAATCTGCAATTATTTTAATGCAATAATAGTAATACACGAAAAAAAGAAACAAATGATTACGAAACATGATAATATTTTGTGTAATTGTCAAACAAATGCTTTTATGGACGTAACTAAAGTTGAAGGATTGTATAAATCTCGTGATATCGAGTGACATCATGATGCAATTAGACGACATGAATATATACGATATGAAAGATAAAAATGGTTTGTATAATTGACAATAGAATAATTTTACGACGAATCGTTAATAATGGGGAAATGAAACTAATAAGTGATCCATTATAGATTACAAATAGAAAAAATATAAAAAAAATATATCTACTATAGGCATATAATTCCAATTTGTAAACTTTATTGGTTTAACAAAGTTAGTATTGTAACAATTTTATTACTCCCATTCAGCGATATTGTGCCTATGAGAGTAAATGTTATCTGTTGTTAAGTTAAAAAAAAAATCGTAAAAAAATTATTAAGAAATTTGCCAAAATTCCCTTGTTCATTTAGCAAAATTTGATTTTCACATTTATCTCAAGCAACAAAAACAACATCGAAAAGCTGAAAGTCCTCGCGAATTGTGAAAAATTTTCATTTATAGCAAGCATCTACGTTTAGTTTTAAAACTTGTGAAGTGGTTCATAATAAATCTCCAGACCCAAACTTCGTCTGTTTTAAGGACACCACAGATAATCGTTTAGTAAAATTTGATTTTCATACTTATCTCAAGAAATAGAAACAACACAGAAAAATTGAAGGCTTTCGCAAAATCCGAAAATTTTTCGTTTATAGTAACCATTTAAGTTCAGTTTCAAAACTTATTAAGTTGCTCAAAACAAATCTCATAACTAAACTAACTAACAAAATTAAGAACCTCGAATATCATCTTTATGCCTTCACTCCTAGTAATAAAGGAACTTACCACAAAAGTGGTAACTCAAACATGAGCTTTCAATCGAACAAAATTTAAACATAATATACAGGGTGGCGCAATAGAACGTGCATATTTAAAAAATAGATTAAAAAATAAATACAAAATGTATGGTTAAAATAAATCTAAGGCATTGTAGAGTAATAACTGGAGTTTATTTTTTAAAAATAACATCATCTAAATGATGACCCTCTCTACGACGGCACTCCTCTAACCGTAAACGAAAATTATTGAAAACTTTCTTCAGTAATACTGGTGTAATGGCAGCCATTTCACCACGGATATTCTCCTTGAGCTGAACGATGTTTCTTGCATTATTACTGTAGACTTTGTGTCTGAGGTATCCTCACAAAAAAAAGTCAAGAGGTGTCAAGTCTGGACTACGTGGGGGCCATGGGATATCACCTCGTTTCGAAATCAGTCTGCCAGGGAACATCTGCTTCACCACCGCCATGGAGTCATTTGATGTGTGACAGGTAGCTCCATCTTGTTGGAACCAAGTTCTGGAATTCACTATTCTTGAACTTTCAATTTCTGGAGCCAAAAATCCGTCCAACATCTCAACATAGCGTTCCGTATTAACCGTGACGTTTTGGCCCCGCGCATTTTCGAAGAAAAAAGAACCAATTATTCTTTTACCAGAGATTGCTGCCCATACTGTCAGTTTAGGACTATGCAAAGGTTTCTGGTGTTTGATTTTGGGATTTTCACTATTCCAGTAACGACAATTTTGACGGTTTACGAACCCATTCATAAGCAAATGAGCCTCATCAGAGAAAATGATATTGTCAAAATTGGAAAATCGATTAAGCATTTCATTAGCAAATGCGAGCCTTGCTATGAAGTCAGACTCTTTCAATTCTTGTGTTAATTGCAGCTTACATGGATGCAGTTTAAGATCCAATGTTAAAATTCGTTGCAAACTTCGTCGCGATAATTGTAAGGCAGACGATCTCTTGCGAGTCGACATTTGTGGATTTCCTCGTACTGACTCCATAACTCTCTCAACATTGTCTTCGGTCTTAGATGTTCTTGGGCGACCATTTGCTTGTAGTTTAAATGTTGAACCGGTCTCTTCAAACGCTTTACCCATATTTTAATTAAATTAGCACTCGGAGCTTCACTAATTCGCCGTAGTCCATATTCAGCACAATATAGTCGCCTAGTACTCCATGAGCCCGCCAACCCAACGATGTAGGCGCCCCCCCGCCCGCGCCTTTTCTACCCGCAAAAAAAGATGATGCAATATGCACGTTCTATTGCGCCACCCTGTATTTTCGGAAGGTTTGTTCATATAAGGCCCTCTTGTATTTAATACAAATCTTGGAGTGTGATTGACAAAAAGCTGTAGTAAATAAATTTAAATATATATAAAAAATTCATTCTAAGTTCTTTCCATGTTAATTTAAAATGACCGGAATGGCCAAACACAATCAATTACTCATAACAATTGATGGCGCAAACTATATTGAATATTATCAATATGACATTTTTGTCACAATTATGCAGATTTGATAATGTTATGGTACAATATATAGTCACAAAACCATATCTTCTGTGGATTACAACTTCAGTATATTATATACGATACATTAATATTACCAACAACCCGTCCCTAGCTATGCAATACAATACAGTACATACATTCAGAATTATGAGTTTTAATTCCACTCAATTAGGGTTTGTTAACTCATAATTGTGCGAATGTGGTGCAATATAATCTTTTACTGAAAACCAGCAATTTAATTTTTGATATCACAAATCCCATTCCCCCCCATTAAGGGGGATGGCGGTTTGTATTTCAAACGTATATAAAGCCAAATCTAAACTTTTGTTTTACGATACGAATCCACGAAACAGAAAAACAACGAACAAACATTCATGACAATGGAGATTATCTGAGTTGAACTGCGAGGAGTATTTGAAAATTTGTGCAATTTTCGTTTGGTTTTGTATTTTATTTCTCCTAATGAGTTTGTTTTATTTAAGGAAATCTCGACCACTGAATTGCTACGTTGCTAACCACAAAAGGATATCCGGCATATAACATTACCAACACGAAAACATTTATAACGTTTTATAGCCCCAGCCTTATCAAGGAAGCACCATCCGAACCTCAAATGCCAGCAAACCTGCAACGGTAGCAACAAATCTGAAAGCGGTCATCACCATCTCGCCATTCATAAAATGAAAAGTGAAGTGAAGTATTAAAAATAATGACTTCGACAGTGCTCCCATTGATGGTGCTGACGATGTGAACAATTCGTGTTTCACTCAACCGAATACATGGTTTAAAATTATTATTGTACTCTCGATATTACCTTAAATCCTTAACAAGCAGTTTCCTTTCGTTAGTGGCATTAACTTAAACTACCGCTGTAACGAAACCGAGTGGCCACAATATCGTCACGCCAGTGTAGTGGTCAAGATGGCATTTGCTTACCTGAAAATAAACAGAGAGAAATATTTGTTGTTAAGTTAAGGTGCAAGTTAATAATTTGCTTAAAAATACTTTGGGAAAAGTGGCTCCATACTATCATCGCCCAGAACGGCACTTTGGTTTCGTATGAAAAATGTGCAAGTAGAACGAGCGGGGGCGTGGAGTGTCAGGGCTGTGGGTGGGAGAGCAATTGTTTTTCATTAGGCATCTTGCAGGCTGTGAAGGAAATACAGCATCCCTTTTATGACAATGGGGAATAGTCGTTAACATGATGAAATACGTGCATTTGTGTAAGGAAATAAAATTTATTACAGACTTTTATTCACTGCAAAGACTGTACTGAAAATTATCGCTGTACTCTCATATAATTTTGAACTGTAATCATTAAAGGTGATTGATTACATTAAAGATGTGCATTTAAAATTTAAGGCTGTGGCTGACAAGTAACTGGACGGGACGTATTTATAAACACCTTAATTTTCATAGTTTCAAATGTTAAGTGGAATGTGGACTTAACTCGGAATCAATTAAAGTGAAGTCTTATTCAAATGAGACTAATTTTTAATATCAAAAAATTGTATAAATCGGAAAAAGGTGAGATTTCTGTTTATCACTTGATGTTAAGTTAGCAAATCATACTACGATCGCACTTTTCCGATAAAATACTTATGTGATAGGTAACAGTACGCTGATTAGTCACCGACTGTTTCATTTTCTTTAAACTAAAAAAAACATAAGAAAAGTTTTTTTTTTTTTTAAATTAGTATTAAAATCGTTTCCTTCACATGCTTACTTGGTATTTCTGTAAGGGATGATTTATTATGGCTCTTCTAACACATACAGTTAAGAAATAAAATTTTCCAAGTAATATTTATTACCGAGCAAGACAACAAATCCTTGAATTTAAATTTTACACCTTCAGCCAAAGCAAAAAATTTCTATATTGTCTGATACAGAAAAAAATATAACATTCTGAAGGAAGTGTTTAAAGTACCAAATATCTCTTGTCTAATGTGTTACATGGCCTTTTAGGTCGATTTTTCGATGTTCGGCTGGATGGTAGGCTTCTTAAAACCCAGCGCAACATAATATTTTGGCACATTGTAGACGAGGGCTGTAAATATAACCCTTTCCCTCACACCGCATACAAATTAGCTGATTTTCCGAAATTAAATATTATCTTTGTAACTTTCAAATGTAAAAACTGCAATAGCCTAACTTTTTGTTTATTGTTACTTCATAACGAGTGGCAAAATCCAAGACAGATCGACAAAATAACCACGCCCCTTTTGGTATCTCCTGCGCAAATAGCCGATTTAACCCAAACGTTCTAAGCTTCATATTTCTTAAGTGGTTACCTGGAACTCTGTCAAATTTAGCACACTTTATGCACTTGATAAATTTAGTGCTGAGGATGGAAATAGACAGCCCCTTCTGCTGCCTCCCATACAAATATACTATATAAACCAATTATTCATGGGTTCATATCTTACATTTAGTTGTTCCGAATTTAGGCAAATCAATACAAGTTACAACTAGTGTAATTGATAAAATTGGGTCTGTGAAAGGAAGTGGACATGCCCTTCTTCTAGTACATCCCACACAAATAACCGATTTAACCCATATATTCCTAGCATCATGTCTTTTAAGTGATTTTTTAGAACTTTGCCAAATTTGCACACTTTATGTATATGATAAACTTAGTGCTGAAGATGGTTAGGTTAGGTTAGATTAGGTCAGTGTAACGGTCTGAATAGGCAGACTCACTCAGACTATACTCGTATAGTTCATTGTGATACCACGGAAACTAGAGATTTGGATGTCCCTAGTTTTCTCCTTTAAATCCTCCTGAGCTTCTGGAGGCGCTCAGGACAATATCTATATCGTCCAGATCTCCTAGGCCAATGAAGAAATAAGAGCTCAATGTTAATCCCACCTGTTCGTCAAGATGGGGCAATTGCAGATAAAGAGTTTCATCGACTCCTCCTCCTCTTCATCGCCCCCAGCTCCTGCAGAAATCACTAGCCGCAACCTTAAGTCTCACTGCATGTCTTCCAATTAGACAGTGCCCCGTCATGAAGGATACCAGTAATGAGAAGTCGGGTCCTGATAGCGACAGCAGTGTGTGTGAACGATTCAGATCTACCTACAGATCTACAGACCCGGGCAGACGCCCACCTATCATTTGCTGCTAAATATGGCACATCTCGCAGTATGAGCTTACAAGTGGCTAGAGGCATGTTCATGGGTTCCAACTCGGCTGGAGTCTGTAAGATTGTCCTTAGTCTTGCCAGCTCGTCTGCTCTGCAGTTCCCTGGTATGTCCTTGTAGCCCGGCACTTAGTGCTGACAATAAAAATTCACCTTTCATCCATACAAAATTGTCCTACCTAATTCGGAATTTAAATATCTCTAATCTTTAACATAAATATCTCTAATATCTATAGCTGAGGGCAATCAATGGCGGTAAATGATAGCTACGAAAAGTAGCTGTTCAATTTCAAATATTATTTTCTAGAGAACATCATAATCCATCAGTTATTAAAAAATACTAAACAATTTAGAGTTTTCAGAAAAAACGAAAGAGGTTCATCGTTATTATGACAAATTGACAAAACTTATCGGAATTTGGAAAAATTGAACTTTTCCGATATATTCTGGAAATTTAGTATATTTGGTAACTTTAGATACGTTAAGGAACCATCTCGGTTCATACACTTTCTAAAGCGCTTCTCTAAATAAAATATTGCGGGGGGTATCCTATTGTGAAAATAGTGGTAAGTTAATATGTTGTGCATGAGAATGACACATTTTGGCCCCGTCAATTTATCTTATGACGAATCAGTCATGCCTAGCGACACTCCGGACCCGTGATGGATAATATAATGCCTCGGCATGGCCGAACTTATGGCGCCTGTCCACTAGTTTGAAATTTTATCAGATGCTTGTATTGCCATGTCGAGAAATATCAGTGATGTATGAAAGGGATAATAAAAAAACGTCATTTGATTTATCATAAAATTGAGTAGCGTTTGCCTTTAGTTACACTGGCAGGTTTTTAGTATTGCATGACGGCCAAAAATTGTCATCGTGTTATGCCCCTTATGATTTCATAGTCTCCCAACAAAGAGCTCGTGACAATAGATAAATTTAATGCGAAAAAATTGACGTCGGTAGAAACTTAACCGGCGAAGAATTATTTATCTATGCATGTAAGACCAATATTAAATAGCAGTCGACTATATGGGTCCTTCAAGTCGATCCAAAACTAACAAAAGATGTTTGCGTAGGAAGCATTATGAAGAACATGAGAACCAGTTTTGAAGGAGTATCTGAATTTATCGACACAGTGTCATTAGAGTGATATAGAAGTGTCAATTTGAAGTGGTACTGAACATGCTATGCAGGAATAATGGGAAAACTGGTGAACATCGATTATTCACCACCAGGCCAATTCAAGTCCCGACAGGCAGTTTTAAGTAAGAAAATTAATATTCAAAATACTGAACTGATTGGTAGTCCATCGATTCAATGAAAACGGCCACAATCGAACACAATCGTGTCAACGAGACGCCTTGTCGATGTTGTATTTGCTTTGTGGAAAGAGCGGGCGACTTGTGTGAAAGAGCTGCGTAGTTTGTCTGCCCGTGCATTTAAAATTTCATACCTCGCACCACGATTTTTTCTTGGTTCCCCAACGCTACCAGATGCTATCAGCAAAATAGTATTGCTAACATTTTTTGAAATTCAGGGCATTAAAATAGAATGATGGATTCTCTTCGCATCATATGAAATAGGTCTTATATTCATATATCTAATAGTTTACGAAATATGGTCGTCGACATCTTTAAAATGCATATGTGGTGTCACGTCTTTTTTAGAACCATGTTACTAATACCAACAAATTCCCTTGCATCTCATGAATGAAATATGGAAGATCTTTTCACATTCAGTAAGCTTACATGCATTCTATTGGTAGATTCACTCGCCGGGACCTACAATTTAACGAGGATTCCAAACGTCGCAGTTTGAGAAGCGTTTACCAGACTTGTCGATTACTCGACTGCTTGGAGTGTTCGTCAGACATATTGAGGTGACTGCCGCTCAAATAATGATAAGTGGATGTATGCAGGGTTGAACCCGGGATCATACGAACGATAGCTGTGTATGTTAACCATCGCGCCACGGTCGGTTACAGAGAGAGAAAAATGTCCAAGCAAAAAGTGAGCGGTGCCAAAAATCCATTATAGCAGGCCAAAGTAATTAACCGATCACCTTAAAATCTGAATGAAATGTCATCTTAATAATTCATTAGACATTGTCGTTCAAAAATATTATTACTATGGGTAGTACCACACCTTTTTCTCTAATCAAGGCCTAATATACACTGTGATTCTTTCCTAGACAAAATCATAATATCGATCCCCGTATATCGAGTATAGACTCAGTTTTCAAATTTCAATGTTCGGTAGCATGGTATCTCGATAACCGTCAACAGTAGAGGACGAAACTGTATCTTTGAGACTAATTTATTTGGCCGTGATTGTCGCGTTTGCGGAATATTGACCGCTAAATGCACAGAATTGAGACATTTTTCGAAGTTTCAACGGCGAATATTTTCCAAGCAAATCAACAGTTTCTATAGGCATGGTCGGAATCTAGGTTTCAAGGTCTATCACAAACCACATTCGAATTTTTAGCAAGTGCCGAAAAGTTGTATTACACCGCGCTGTGAAGTAGTAACAAATCTCTAATGAAAACTTATTCACAAAGTGGATATTTCATGGTTTGGAATAATATCAACAAAACCGATCTGAACCGTCTACATTTTTTCGACTCTATCTTCAATTTTCCTTAAAACACCGAGATTCCGGTTATATTGCTCAATTTTTTTTTTTTTTGTTTACAAAACAGATATCGTTAGCACTCGATAACTTGTTTGGTTACACCTGTGCTATTTGTACTATTTGCATATTGTAATTTATTGTAAGTCATATAAAGACAAAAACACATCCCTGCATTTAGTGTGCACCGAATGACATTCGAAAAATGGGTTTTTGTTCACGCATTTAGTTCAGTATGATGAATTCATTAAAATAATTACTTAATGACTAAGAAATGAGAAATCCCCTGACAGTTCATGTCGAGACACAAGAATTTGCTAACAAATCTTAATGCTTAATTTCATCCATGAAATCAAAAACAAGTAATTTATCATCACCCAAAATGCAATAACTTCATCCAGCACCAGCGCTCGCACTGTCATGTAGCCATTATTGAGTTCTTGGGCAGCAACCAGTGCAGAAGTTTGTTGAAAAACTTTTTTTTTCTTTTTTTAAAAAGGAGAAAATGTGATTAACATAAATTAAAGCAAAAGTTTTAAAAGCAAAGAAAATGCAAGGCAATGGGCATCTTTGCGATTATACTGACATCTAAGTGAAGTGGAATCTTAGCAATATAAAGGCAACTCTGAAGTACTCTATTCTATATGTTTCGATATGTGTCAAGAAGCATTGTTTAGGCACTGACCTAGTATAAGAGTATTGTAATTTCTTTAACATACTTATAATCTGGATACATTTGCTATCATGTTTTGTAATGGAGTATAGAAGTTATAATGTCGAAATACTTGACATTTTCAGAAAACCAGTTTCGGAGCTTTCAAAAATAAACTTAAACTGATTTTTTACATTTTTCTCTAGGAATAAACCCAAATGAAAAAAAAAAATTAAATTTGTGTAAGGAAGTGCACACTGTAGTTATGAAAATTCATAAGCATCACCTTTTAAAGTTATTGGTAGTGTTTGCCTTGCGGATCTTCAGCTGGAAATATTCTCTTTACTGCCGGATGGACGATATATTTATAAGTTAATAAATGGCCTCTATCTGGAACGAGAATCCTAGCGAACGAAAGCGGGTCGTCCGGATTCCACTCAAATTGGGGTTCCTATCTTGAGAGTTTTCGTTTAACCTCACTTGCAAATGCCAAAACTCGGTGTTGACGTACGAGGTGTGATCAAAAAATAACCGTTATTTTCAATTTTTTCAAAAAGGATTTATTTATTCATCGATAACTATTTTGTCCCCTTCAAAGTAACCCCCCTCAGATATAATACACTTATGCCAGCGTTTTTTCCAATCCTCGAAACACTTTTTGGTATCGCCAACGGCTCCTGTTTCGATTTTTCTTTTATCTCCTCAATCGTAGCAAAACGCTTTCCTTTCATCGGTGTCTTCAGTTTTGGGAAGAGGAGCCAAGTCAGCGGGGCGGTTTTGTTTTTAGCCAAAAACCCACGGTCTTGCTTGTTCTGGACACTTCCATTAGGATGGTTGGGCTTTGGTTTCAATGTCATAGCCATACACCCATGATTCGTCACCAGTTATGACCTTTTTGAGGGGTTCTAACCCGCATAAGGTCATCTATCACTATTTGCGCGGCAGTTACCTCGATGTGTTTGACGAACACTCTGAGTGGTCAAGCAATCGATTAGTTTTGTAAATGCTTCTCAAACTGTGGCACTGGAAATCCATCTTAAATTATATACCCCGTCCAGTGAATCCAAAAATAGAATGCCTGTAAACTTACAGAATGTGAGACGCTCTCCCACGTTTCATTCATGAGACGCTAGGAAATTTCTTGTATTGTTTTACAGTGGGAAAAATCGACCGGGTAACTGCCACTTCTGATACCTCCCATACAAATAACCGATTTAATATAACTCTTTGAATATCTTGAAACAACATCTTGGTAGCAACACCATTAGCCATTCTGTACAATATTTCGTACGAACTAATTAAATTAAAAAAATTGGATGGGCTGTTTGGTTTGCCAGAGATTGTCGGCGTAGCTCTGGCGAGAAAAACTCTTTCAATATTTTAAAGTCTCGTGCTGGTAGCAACATTCATTAGTTACTCAGTGCATTATATCGTATGATCTTATAATGTAAAGGAGAAAACGGATGGGTTGTGGGCTTTCACATCTCTGATTTGAAGAAAATACTTTTCCTTAGGTTTACTCAAATATTTCGTAAAGGGAAAGACTGAAAGAAGGTTAAATCTTATGTGTCCGTGGAGCTATTTTGCCTACAAAAAAAGAGCGTAAAGCACATGAGAACCCACCAAATTCAGTTTGTATTGCAATCATAATACGATACGGAATGGAATGGTATGGATTATTGTTTATGTAACATCTTTACATCTTGCAGATTCACCTTTTAGAACGTTACACATGGCTCAGCCAACTTAAATGACTTCCCTTCTTGTTGTAGGGCATACAAGTATCGAGATTTGCTTGAAATTATGCAAATGCACCATGCTTTCTACCCCATGATGTATTTTTGAAATGTGCTAATTTGCCAGGAAAATGTGCAAAAATATATACATTAAGATATTTTTAGTGCGCTCTTTTCACTTCACGTAAAGACAATAACTCCACTTTGGAGTCAACTTTTTTTTCTAGTTTGCTTGATGGTCGGTAAATGTTTCAAAAATATCCAAAGTATTATATCTGTGCGCCAGCATATCCATGAATGGGTTGAGGACTGACTGAGCGTATTCGTATCTGTAAGAATGGGTGTAAATTTCATTTTGTGTGATGTTTCAGCGATGAGTGGGAAAAGTCTCGTTAAAAATCACTTAAAATTCCATCACCATAAATTTGTCAAAAAAAAGTGACAAAAAATATTAAAAATAAATATTGTACATATAACACGTACATGATTGAAACACAGTCATACACTCCCATGCATCGTTCGAGAGCTCATCACTGGGTAGTGGATAAACATGCCACACCTTTGAATAGCAAGATGCAACATTTTCTCCATCAACCAAAGCCAATATTTTACGATGCACATTTTGAGATCTGTGATACTGTATGTGAGTGCAAGATATTGACATATTGTTATATATCCAAAAAGCTACAACAAAGACAAAAACATGCTAGTTAGGTTATCTATTTTTAGACCGAAGAACCAGTTTACTATTGGACTTAAAACAAGATGAAATGATTGCTTAATTTCCATATCTTTCACAAATAGTAAGGTTGGCATTCCTTTTATAACACCAGTAAATATTTCCTGATGCCCAAGTGTTGACTTCATTTAGTCATATCTGTCTGTTTGTCTGTCTGTTGTTCGAAAACCTGAGTGAAAGAATAGATAGTTCAAAGTTTGAACTCTAAACTCTTTTTAGTGTTTACATTGCTGCTTACAAATATAGAAATATTAATTAATGCTTAACTTCGACTATTGATCTTATTATGAAGATAAAATTCAGAACTAAATGAAAAGAATCACCAAAAACATAAAACGCCTTTCATGGCTCTGTTAATGATTACGAAGAAAAAAAATGCAAAACGAAGGCGGCACCTGCAGATATTTGGAGGCAAATAACTGTTAACAGCGAAAGTTACAGCAAATCTGTTGATAATCAAAGCAATAACTAAGAACTGGTGAGGATAAAGGCACCACGTTTGTGTAATTGAATGCAACTAAATTTTTTGATATGCTGAGAAATCCCTATCGCCCGCTCCATATCAGCGAAAACAGGAAATGGGTTTACACGGTTACCTCTAATAATGATGATTTATTTGGAGGCAATTTTTGCAATGGGGATTTAATAACAGATAGGGATTTTAACAGATAACAGAACAGAGAAAAAAGTGCTATGATAGTTGGACAATTAAACTATAATAATACTTTAATTCAGTATCGCTTGATATTTCATCACAAAAAAACTTAGCCAGGAGCATACAAATTATTTAGTATTATTACGAACCGATGGTAGTGCGATGTTAATTCACGCAACTATCGTTCGCATGATCGCAGCTTCAACCTTCATTATTTAACCGGCGGTCACTTCGAGTAGTCGAGTAATCGACAAGACTGGCAAATGCTTCTCAAACTTTGCTTCTCACTGCTAACAGTTGGTGCCATTGAGTGAGTCTAAAAATCGAATGTGATGCAAGGGAAAAAATCCTATTCATGGGATGCAAGGGAATTTGTTTTTTTATTGTGAATATCAGCGTTCTACGAGGAATGTGTCTCATAAGGTTAGGGTAACTTATGGTTTCACATAACCAGCCCAATTTTCATTATTGAATAATACTCAGTAAATAGACCACGTCCAGAGGGTACTAAAGAAAATAACGCGATGACGGCAGAGAGTTTGCGACCGACCGTGGCTCGATGGTTATTACACGCGATTATCATTCGCATGATCGCAGGTTCATGCCCGTATACAGTCACCTATTGTTATTTGAGCGGCGGTCATCTCAATGTGTCTGACGAACACTTCGAGTTGTCGAGTAATCGACTAATCCCGTAAATCCTTCTGAAACTGTATGCCCCGTCTAAAAATGGAATGTGTATAAGCCCACTGAATGTAAGAGGCTCTTCCATGTCTCATTTATGAGATGAAAGGGAATTCGATTTTTTGTTTAGTAGGGATGAACAGATTCGGCGGCATTTCCTGCTGAAGCTCAAGATCTCGACAATATTTGATTCCAACAAGGCAGCTTTACTTGCCAGCAGGTGAAACTATGACATTATCATAGAACAATAACAGCGTCGTGAAAATGTTTCAGTAGAGTGTTTGGCGATGTTTCACTGCAATAAAGCCGAACTTTTGCGTCGATTTATAACCATGGATGAGACATGGATCCACCACTTCACACCTGAGACAAAGAAAAAGACAAAGCAATGGATTGGAATGGGAGAATCGTGTCAAAAGAAGGCGAGACGTTTTCATCAAGAGGCAAGGTCATGGCGTCTGTTTTTTGGGATGCGAATGGGATTAATTTGGGACGGGATTTGCAGCGTTTTAGTGATGAAATTATGGAAAAGGGAGCGCATTTGGTGAAAAGGAAAGTGTTGTTTTATCAGGACAATGCCCCAGTTCACACATCTACTATTGTGATGGCCAAAATTAATGAATTAAAGTTCGAACTGTTTCATCACGCACCCTGGTCGCCAGAGTTGGTTCCCTCGGACTATTTACTATTTCCAAAACTTAAAAGAATGACTCGTTGATAATATATTTGCCAACAATAATGAGGTGTAGCCTGTGGTTGATCTCTGTTTTAAGGCGTTTGACAGTTCTTACCATAAACAGGGTATAGCAGCTATTGAATATTGAAAAAGTGTGTTTAACTAAAAGGAGATTATGTTGGAAAATAAAGGGAACCTTTCCCAACTTTTTTTGTGTCTTCTTTGTTGCGTCGGCTAGTTTTGGGACCGCCCGCGAGGTAAGTATTGAAAACAGTGATTTTGGAAAAAAATTATAACACATCTAATTATTGATGTAAGCTACCTTATGTTTTCTCTTGTTACTGCTTACGTCCTTAAGATGCATGTTGTCGTCTAGTCTTGATTTCACAACTCCATAAATATCAAAAGTTATAACAAATTTTCATAAAAGCGATTTGTTGGGAAATTCTTAATAACTCAAATTATAAATTTCGAGTTAATTCGTTTTTACTTGTAAGCACAGATACGGATTACATTGATTTTCTTGACACAGCCAGTAAACTTTGGCATAGTCTAATAAACCATTCGTCTACGCGCTAATACTTAACAGAATGCCCATTCAACTACAAATAGGATATGGCAACCTCCACTACGACTACAAAGTCGATAATACCTGTTCAAATTATAAACCAGCTATCTTATCGTTGGATCACACAAACTTTACACTACAATATGGCTAAACTAACTACATATAAACGGATACCACATTCGATTAATGATAATGATCGGTTTTTTTTTTTGAAAAATGTGTGCCGTAAATTACAATTGAAAGTGTTCCTCGCACTGTTAATGTTGTTACCATCTGGCACTGCTAAATACCTGATTGCATCCCGCTGTTACAGTCGGTAAATTACTTAGCCGCTGTTAATTACGCGTCAGTTTTTTCTCTACAAACATACGTAATCTACGTCTACAGCATCTCCTCTAGCTTTAATTCGTTTGAAATTATGTCATGTTTATTTCAAGTATGTTTGTTTGCATAGCAGACAAGAATCAGAGGGTATTTAAGTCTTCACACACCCACTTTGCAGTGGCTTGATTTATAATTAAGTACGCGGCACCTGCTCTATCATAACTCCAACGCTCTTTTCTTTCATTTAGTTAGTAGCAAATCACTGCTTTTAATTGCGGAAAAACGCCGGCAGCAGCTGCCGTAATTTAATGCCGTAATAATTACAATAATTTGCCATAATTTATAAATAATAATTTTTACATTTTTCATGTTGTCATAAATAAGTTAGTTAGTTTCGTAATTTACACCGCACAGATTTTGGTGGGCGATAAAAAGCAAAAAGGAAAATAACAGCTACCGGAATGTGTTCGAAATGTATAAAATTGTGGATTCCAACAAATTGCGAAGGATTCAGTTTTTGGTATTTTCAATATTTAACTTATTATATTATAATTTAAATGTTTAATGGCGTGTGTTTGCTTAGATTTGTTAGACTTATTGAAATCGTTTTGCAAATGATATAAGAATTAGGATAAGTAAATTTACTATTTTTGCATGGCATTGAAGGTTTTTTTTCAGCATGCATAGAATGATCCAATTTATGTCATATATGCACCATTTCAATCTGTAATTTGTTGAAATTTTGTAGGAAACCCTCATCCCTATTAGGAAAAACTGGGACAGATGATTTTTAGAAACTTCTCTTGAGGCGAATTTTTATCCTATACAGGATTAAGTGGTAGAATATGGTGCCAAATCAATTTGATATGTGTGGCCTATCTTTAGCCTGATGAAA
>JAHXMU010000119.1:408913-535793 GCA_019455685.1 Philornis downsi | reverse complement strand
AGTTGGCAGTTCAAGGCAGAAGTAAGAGCTCGGCCGTACGAGGGCAGCTCGTGGTACAAGAGTCCTGCCAATCCTACCAAACATACAGAAAAATCTTTCCTGCCGCCAATTATGGTTTGGCCATCATTTGCGTCGGCTCATTGCGATTCAACCACTACTATTTTCAATTGACGTTGTCGTCGTCATCCTCTTTGCATCCGGTCCGATTTTGTTGCGACTCAGCAGCGATCTGGAGATGGAAATTTCATCCATAAGATTTTTTACATTGAATCATGTAGCACCCATAAAGCTTCATTTTGTATCCAATTTTACTTAAACGGTTTTACTACCTGGGCAATCAAAACAACGCTTACATGACCGCCGGACATGACGATTTCATCTTTTTTCCAGAGTGTGATGAAATCAAAATTACCGGAGTGAAATGGGTAAAATTTGCTAATGATTGACAGGATCCTAAATACTTTTTGCAAAAACCGTATCGAAAAGAAAAACAGAGTCCATGGGTGTTTAACCGGAGTGTCGCCGTGAAGGCCTACCCACGGTGTGCGTAATTTTAGGAGTATACTTGTCAGCCCCTATTCCTAAATAGTCCAAGTTTAATTTCACTATCCTAGGGAGGCGTTGGCAATCGCATCGTAATATGCCCAGTGTGTCGAACACACTGACAAGCATGCTCCCAAAATTCCCAGCCCCTATTCCTAGAGAGTCCAAGTTTAGCATGGTTATCCCAGGGGGCGTTAACAATCGCATTGTAATATGCCCAGTGTGTCGCACACCGTGGTATGACATATTTTTTCTTTGCTGGAGCTCCAAAGTTACTGAGTCAAGAAAATTCCAAAAGTGGCTGGGTATGTTTTGGAGTACGAAATCTCATCTTTCTAATGCCACAGAGTACTAAAGCCATCTATCGGACAAATAACGCATTTCTTGTTACTATACCTTATATTATTTATACATAGCACCATATTCATAATAATTTATTGAAGTTTAAAAGAAAGTTTTATTATTTAAAAGTTTAATATAAAAATTTGAAATACATTTTTATGAATTCAATAAATCTTTCCCTAAACCCTGATCACTTTAAATTCATCTGTATTTTCGAATGTATTTAATAGCGTTCACTTTTATTTATTAGATGCTATCTGATGCCTTGCAGCAAAATTCACATAATTTTGCCATTTTACCCAACTGAAAACTGTTAAGTCATTATAAATCATTTCGGCTTTTAATTACAAACTTAAATCCATTGTAAATTTAATATTATATGACCGAGCGAAAAAAAAAATGTGTAATTAAAAATGTATGCCTGTGAATGTATTTTTCCAATTTACTGTCATTTTTACATAAAAAATCAGGGACAGAAAAGCCCACACACTAATACCGAAATGTGTACTAAATATTCAATAAAATGTGCAAAAACGCAGATAATCAATTTTAAAGCATTTTCAACACACAACTAATTGAAATGCCATGAAATTAGCAAAAAAAAAAAAAAAAAAATCAAAGCTATAAATAAAGAAACAAAACGAAATAGCGTTAATGCTTTTGGGGTGAAAACATATCGATAGGATAGGATAAATCACTACACTCGTGTATCGCTTTTCATCGTTAAATAAAAACAAATACTCTACAAAATTAATATTTTAACTGTACACTAGGCTGAAGCGAGAAAAGTGTTTTCATAGGATATGCAAGATATAGAAAAAGGAAATGCATTAATGGATTTAGATGGATTTGGTTATCTGTGTCTAGCTTTGTGCAATGCATGAGTGCCATGGGATTACCCTGGGTGGCCATAGAAAGGTAAGGTTTCGTACTCATAACTATATTCAGATTTATTTGTGATTGCTGTACTTAATATTATTTGAGCGCGCCCAAAAGATGGAACCCAGGAAGTGAAAAAAGGTCATGCTTCATGCTCCAGTTTTTAATCGATAAAAGCTAAATCCAAGCCAGGCGGCTAAAAGTGTGAATAGTATTTATGGTCGTAATAATGTAATAGTCAGCTACTAGCAGTGTTTCTTTTGTCGATTCCATTCCGGTAATTTTGGTGTCAAAGATGCATCGAACTTTGGAAGGAAATATTGGTAGAATAATCGAAATCGTCAAGTCCGAACGTCATGTCCAGGAGAGAGTTAACGCATAACAAAAACAAAAAAAAAAAAAGAAAAAGAAAAAAAAGCATGGCTAGCTGGCGCATACGGTGGCCAAGCTAAGATCAGAAAAAGTTTACTGTGTGCTTGGTGGTATTGCCAGTAACTCATCTACGATGAGCTGTTCCCCTAAGACCGATAGAAACTCTGGAAGTGCGGATAGCCGCTGAACTTTGTGTGCCTCATGAATCAATTTGTATTATTTTACACAATTGTGTAGGTATAAAACTCGTTGCCGTTCCATTAGTTCCGAAAAGCCTGAATTTTCTTTAAGAACTCAATACAGAGGGTTTCGCTGCATGATTGGTGAGATTGGGAGGGAATCATCTGCTATGAACTGCTTCCCTACAGCCAAACTATTAGTGTGGACCTGTACTATGAATTATTGGACCGCCTGACCCGAAAGCAGCCAGCTTGGGCCAAAAGGATCACGCCAGGCTCCACACACCGATTGTGATTCTTTGGAAGCATCAAGAATTCAGATAACAGCTAAACTTTGTGTGCCTCATAAATCAATTCTTATCATTTTAAACGATTGTTTAGGTATGAAGCGCGTTGTCGTTTGGCTAGTTCCGAAAGACCTGAG
Organism: Philornis downsi; assembly: GCA_019455685.1. Classification (NCBI taxonomy): domain Eukaryota; kingdom Metazoa; phylum Arthropoda; class Insecta; order Diptera; family Muscidae; genus Philornis; species Philornis downsi. The sequence goes on along the minus strand of JAHXMU010000119.1, from coordinate 533,054 downwards.
TTTCTTTTAAAAATGCAATCAGTTAAAGGTCGCTGAAGACATGCTAGAACGAATTCTTTTACACTTCACATTTACTCGTATAAAGTGTATTATATCTGGTGATAAGATATGTGTTTACAAGTGGGAGTGGCGCCTTAAAGCCGAGCCGAAATAAAAAATTTCCCGTCAAATAGCAAAGGCTGTTGTGCATTAGGAATTCTTACTAGGAGATTAGACGATAAATATAGGTATAGAAAATTATCTGGCTGTTTGAGACGTTTGAGGTATAAAATTCTTTAAAAAAAAATCCAGATTTCCACCACGATAACGCATCATCTCACAAGGTTATGATTGGTAATGAATTTTATTGCCCAAAGCTTAACAAATATTTTCGAACAATCACCATATTCGCCTGATATGGCTCCGGCTGATTTTTGTTTCTTTCTGAATCTCATATGCCCGCTTCGAGGCATCCGTTTTAAGTAGATAGAAGACAAAAAATAGAAGATACCTGATTTGAAGCCGATACAAACAAATTTGAAATCGAGTTAGATTCTACTCTGGGGGAGTCTGCTCCTTCGTTTATGACTGTTAAATATTGGATATCTGAGTTTAAACGAGGCCAAACCAGTTGGTCAATTGGGAAGTCCATCCCAGACACGATTAAGAAAATCCATAAAATAGGGTTGGATGATCGTAGGTTGAAGGTACGTGTGGTGGCTGAAATGATAGGCATTTCAAAAAGTGCTGTAAATCGTATGTTGACCGAAGATGTGAAGATGAGAAAGCTGTGCACAAGATGGGCGCCGCACTAGCTTTCAATAGAGCGAAAACAGTGTCGTGAAGATGTTTCAGTAGAGTATTTGGCGGCGTTTCACTGCAACAAAGCCGAATTTTTGCGTCGATTTATGACCAGATTTAGCTCTCTCGGACTATTTTCTATTTCAAAACTTGAAAAAATGGCTCTCGGTTGTAAAAGATTTACCTACAATGAGGTGGTTGAGTCTACGGTTGATAATTATTTTAAGGAGTTTGACAGTTCTTACTATAAGCAGGGTAGAGAAGCTATTTAATATCGCTGGAAAAAGTATGTCGAGCTAAAATGAGGTTATGTTGGAAAATAAAGAAAATAACTTCCTAACTTTTTTGTGTTATCGGCTAGTTTTGAGAATGCCAAGAAGGCATGGTTCAATACTGTCCAATATTTGGCCTAAAGTAAAGATAATAAACATTATAATTCGCGGTAATTTCGATCGAAATCAGTAGAAATAAGATCCATCTGTATAGGAGGTACAAGAATAAGTATCAAGTAATCAAAATTCAAGCTGCATTATTAAATTTGTATGTCTGGAGCGAGATGGTTCGGTTCGGGTGAGTCAGCATTTTGTTTTTTTTTTTCTTAACTTAATTTGAATAAAATGAAAATGGCAGCATTTTGAGATGTATTGACCAATACGCCAAACTTTTTGACCGAAAGTATCTCTAAATTTCTATAGGCAACAAATATGGTGGAAATATTTCGAAAGTATTTCGGAATCGAAATTTTTATAGACCACAAATACAGTGGCAATATTTCATCGGGCTGAATACGGTTACAGTTTCCGATGCCAACTTGACAATGTATTTTCCGCTGTAATATCAAAATTGGTTAATTTTATGTATGAGTTACTTTCTCTTTCAGTATATTCGCCTAAATTGTTTTCAATTGTTTGTCAATAGGAAATGTTCGAGTCAAAATCGATTTAATAATGAACTGTATTTATTAAAACTTTGTGTTATCTCTCATAAGCGGGAACCGAAAATAACTGTTACTAATAAAATTTTATACCCAAACAACCATTGTTGGGGAAATGTGTTACAAATGCAAGCTGGGGTGATAAATGTTGCTACCAGTATTGTCAGATTCTATTTTAGCTTCACCGCCAAATACCTTGACAAATATCGCCAAAATATCCCAAATGTCGCCAAAACAGGAAGTCATGGCATTTTAGTTACAAAATATGGTTTTTTTTATTGTATCTTCGCAAATAGTGTTTGTTGCTTTGATTTATTTATTTTTTATGTTCTATATTAGAATTGCTGATAATTTTTTTAATAACTATAGTGGAAGTTTTGATAACAATTTTAATGACAAAACAATACATATTCATATTGGTTCATATTCATATTTTAGGTTAAAATATACATAAAATAAAGTGAAATATTTCTATTACAAAATATCTGTTTAATATTAAACTTTAGCAAAAAGATAAAAGATAACGAATTAAATTTTAATACCAAAAATTAATGTTCGCATTTTGAATTTTGACATTCGGAATCGTCGTTAAACTGAAGGTCCCATTGAATACGTCTAAAATTAAAATGCGTGTCAGTCCACTGAATGTAAGAAGAGAGTTTATTGGTACGGTGGTATTTTTGGAAGCCTAAATTTTTTCAATGTTTACTTACAGAGCCCCTTATTATTACTATCATGTAAAGTTTGAAACACATTTTCTGAGTTATTTGCATTAAGCTCTAATTATGTTTATAGCAAATTTGAAAATATCGTAAACTTTCCCATGGCGGCAACAAGTACTGGCTGGTCAAGTTAAATTCCTGCTTTTAACAATTGTGAATGGAAATACTTCAAAGGATACAGATGTAGCAACAAAACATATGTTTTATTGCCTATGTATGCGCATAAAAAAGAGGCACATAAAAATGTCCATAATAATCTACACAAACATAGGACTCACATACATTTTTATTACTTCGCACATAAAAGTATTTAATTTCAAACATATTTTTAATTATAAAGCGCAAAAACGTACGACTGACTTTGCCACAGCTAAACTATGGTAAAAACTGGAAAAAAGGATTGGACAAATAACGAACTGAAACATGAATCGTTATATTTAAACAACACATACATACATAGATACAAAAACACACGCACACATACACATTTACACATGTGCGCGCCCCAACCAACTCGTTCAAATATAAGTAGTAAAAGGCAAAGAGTTGTAAAAAATGATATTTTTATGATGCTTCTGTCATAAATTTATGACTTTGAAGCATTTCGAACGAACGACAACGTTCGTTTGTTGCAAATGAAATTATATGTATTTTATAAAGTGCTGGTTCTGTTCTGGTTCGCCTTCATTTTGGAACAGAAATGAAACCTCAAAAGTATGGCAGCCATGGGAGCAGAGCAATTTCTTTCCTTGGTGGCGGTGGCGGGTGGTTCTGCACACAAATCGAAAAGAGTGATTGACCTTATTAAAAAATATTTCTGTGGCAAGCAAAATTCTCTGCTGTGCTACTTCTCTCCCGCCAAAGTTATCACTTTCGCACAACAGCCAGTTGTCTGTCTGTCCATTCAAGCATTTGACCATCAATATTTGAGTCTGTCCGGTGATGATGCAGCACATCCCATGCCAGGCATTCATATCTGAGCCATAAACTTTGTTTTTACGAGCATCGTTAAAATGAAGACACGTCATATGGAAAGCGGCGAAAAATGTTGTAAACGAATCCTCCTCATTGCTTCGCCTCTACGTGGCGTTTGTGGCAGCATTACTGCATTTTACAAAATTATTACAACAACTATGGCGGCGTTGTAAGATTATAAAAATGTACAACATGCTCAAGTATGCAATAGCAAAAATACTAGGAGTCGTAGCCCAGTACATTTTTATGACAAGTTAAATTGTCGAGTTAAATATGGTTGCCATAATAAATAACTACTCTCAGTTTTTGGAGGTTGTAAATGAATTTACATCCGTCTTCATCTTTTTGATATGTTAAGCTTTAGGCTGATGAGAAATGAAAAGGGGATACAAAAAAAAAAGCTGATTTAAAGGGACCAACTTTTGTGAATAATAATAATTTGGGCTATGATTCCACTGGTTAAACCTTGCAGGATCAATTAAACAGACATAACATAGAGGCAAATAAACGTCTTTGTTTAGTGCCTCAGTTGGCAAATTCAATACTTTTATAATATAAACAACTTCAACAAAATTATAATTATTAACCAGCAAAACAAAAAACTGCATCCAAAGAAGCAATCATTCATCACATTTTCTAATAGCTTTTTGTTCCAGAAAATGTTTCTTCAGAATATGTCGTCAGAAGAAAAGCTCCATTGGAAAGAATTTCCCCAATATAAACAATTCCACTAAAATCGCTAATGAAAAATCAATTTATAGGATTGTTTTTAATACAAAATCTGCTTGCAGATTTCGATGGATCAGTAGACAGACACTGAACGGGAAATGCACCTAATATTCAGTAGGATCGAAGCTTATATATCCTGCAGCATTGATTGCAGTTCACAGTATTGAAGATGGAGAATTGAGTATTTGTACTTTTTACAAATGGAATGACAAGCTTAGTATACCCGTCATCATATAAAGCAGGATAAACAAATGTTTTCCCCAAAAACATAAATGGAGTTTCTTTTCCATCAACTGTTACGTCTTCGGATCATATTACGTCTCCTAAGTAATAGATTTTGAAGTATTTCATACTAACATGTTTTGTACTCGTATGAATGTATCGAACTAATGCTTTTAAGTACTTCAGATGATTTAAAAGTGCTTCTTTGGAAGCGGCAAAAATGCACGGATTGGATGCTTAGCAGTCGTGAAAATGTGATTATTTTTGAATAACTTCCACTTTTTCTGCTGGGTATTTTCCAACAGAGTTCAGATTGCTTCTTTAAGCAGCATTGACATTGTCCATCTCTTTCTTTCCAATTCATTTCAAATAAAAGCCTTTCGTTTTAAGAGAAAACTGTGGCTCAATTTTAGGCGCAAAAATTAAAAGAAAATTAACATGGAGTTGTCATAGAAGGGAGTTAGTATTTTACGATGTCTCCTCTCTACATATTCGTGAGTGATGTAGGTGTGATGAAAATTCACATCTTTGGTTGCAATTTTTCATTATTCAAAAGAATTGCTTTTTGTTTCAGAACATGTTTCTTCAGATAATGTGGTCAGAAAACATTCCATTGAATAGTATTTCCTCAATTTATAAATAATTGCTTTAAAATTGCTTTGAAATTTTTGAAATTGCTTAGAAAAAGCATTCGAATGATTTGTTTTTATTACCAAATCTACGAGCACATTCCGTAAAAAAAACCGGTAGAGAGACACAGAATTGGAAAAGAACCTAATATTCCGCAGGATTGAAGCCAATACACCCACTACCATTAACTGCAGTCTACAATATTATGGATGGCCGTTAACGATATAGAGATTTTTATATAAAATTAAAAATATATATAAAAACTGGAAATAAAATATAGAAAAATGTTAAAAAAAAATTCGGAAAAGACCCATTTGTCAAAAGTTTTTTTACATTTTTAAATTATGAAAAGTATATGATATGAAAAGTATATGATACGGGGCAGCGCCTTCCCATTTCTATTAAATATCTCCAGGTATAGGATTTAATTACCGAATACCTCGTAGATTTGTAGAGAAAATATTGGAAATGCACATTGTTTCAAAGTTTGTTTTGGGCCCTTTATGAACAAGTTTTTCTACTGGAACAGTTCCGCTAACTTGTAACATCGTAGTCATAGGCGTAACAAGGAGGCGTTAGGGGAGTTTTCCCAAGAACTCTTATAAAGGCTGGCGCATAAGTAAAGTTAACGGCGACTATATTGAATGCGTTCTTATGCATCATTTGGTTTTAACTCGTGAACCAATTGCATCTTATATGCGTGGGAAAAGACGTAACATATGTACAATTCTTTGCAAAGACCGCTTATACATCTCTAACTGCTGAGAACGTCGCCTGGTGAAAGGTTCGGGGTTTTCCTCAAAACTTGCTTGCACTTGAGCAATGGTCACATTATTTCGAACTGCGCAAGGTCTTCCCGCACGCGGAAGATCACAGACAGCCTCTTGATGCCCAAAACGCTGAACCAATCGGTAAATTGTTGGAGCGCTAGGAGCATTTCGAACATGAAAGAAATTTCATTATGATCTGAATAATCGAATGCTGACTTTCAAAGTAAAATTAAACAACTTCGGTTCTTTGTTCTGCGTTGAGGCTTTCCATCAAAATTTCCAAGTATTATTTAGTTAATTCCGAAAAGAGATGAAAAAAAGACTTAAACAAAAAATGTATTCACTAATCAAATCTTAACGTTGCTTACGCGCCCCCCCTATAGCACCCCACAGGGTTTTCAGATTAGGAGCATTGAATGAATCTAGCCCAACCTCCCAGAATGAAAGAGAATTTACTGCTACGTCAATTACTACAGTGCACACTCTAAGCAAAGCTACATCAAACCATTGCCAGATAGGCGAACGTATCAGACATTGGGTATTGGTTATTGGGTGCTTATTTGTGAACCCAGCGTGGGCTCGTTCCACAAGTTTAAAAATAGAATGCATGCAAGCTTACTGAAGGCGAGAAGCGCTCCTATACCCCATGTTTTTTGGATGGACACGCCCACACTTAAGGCGGCTGCTTAAAGAATGATATGGGTTGAGATGATCCTTCCCGCTATTTAGAGAACACAACAATAATATAGATTTTTATCAACAAATAGGTTGTCGAAAAAATCCTGAAAAATTCTTATTATTCTAGAGATAGGCACAAGCCTTTTAGTGGTGAAATCTCTTCGATATGTATAAATAGATCTAGATTTTTGTCAACGATGGTCAAGAACTTCTCAGGTGAGAGTTTCTAGTTAATACGAACGAAATGACAAAATCAAATGGGAAACATTATCCTATGCTGGTTGGTATAAAAACTTTTCTAATCCGGCACTTAAGAAGATTAAAGAATCTAGATCACCTCCTAGTTTCGTGATTTTATCTTAAGTCGTCTGTTCAAGGTGAGGGTACCGTGTTCCGTTTTTCACGTCTCGCTCATAGTGACCTGTTAGTTTAGGTCGATCAGCTGATTTATTAGTCTTAATTGTTAACTGGTATACGCGTTAAAGTGCCACGTAACATGCGGTCAGGTGACTGATTTTGAACCGGTTTATTCCCCAGCAGGATTATTATTGTTTCATTTTCAAAAATTTTATATCATTTTTATTCACATCTTTTTTAATAATTTGCAAAACTAATCTTCTTCAATGACAATGACCTATGACCGTTTGAATTTAGAGGTTACGTGTTCAACAACAAACTATGCATCAGATCTACCAGTCTGTTGTCATGTGTAATATTGTATTTTCAGAAATAATTTCCTCTCTATAGCAACTGAACTAACCGCAAAGTCTGTTTTTAGAAATACACTCTATTAGATTTAATAAATGTTCGTAATATGTATAGAACTCATTATTAAATCAATGTAATCATTGTCATTAAGTTGACTTTTGTTGCCAACGATGGTATTTCAATGCTTAACCGCAAATCCCATCATCGAGGCAATTTCCCACTGTGATTATGACCGACTGAGCGGCGGTTGCTTTGGCTTCATCTGTTATTAAATGCCAAAAAGTTGTAAAGCTCATCAATTACGTAAAATCACATAAATTGCGGCTGTCCGTCCGCCACTGTAGTAACAGAGACCCAAGCAGGCTATTTTGTCACTAATAAACGCTCGTTTTTTTCTGCCATCCACAGCATCATAATCTTATGTGAACGAATGAATAGTTGGGGAGAAGTGCGAATTCTAGTAAGGCATGGGCATAGCATACATTCATAAAGCCAAAACCATCAATCAATTTTAATAAGGCACAGCGTGTATTAGAGTGTTCTGCAGATGAAGAGGAGGAGGAGGAGAAGGAGGACAAGAGGTGCGTGCGGCGTCATCACTCAAGCGACAAATACTAAATTTGAAGCAGAAAAATAGCACTTTAATCGGTGTGACACAGAACAACAAACATTCACAGTTGAGAAATTGCAGGATACGATCGTATTACCAAGCTTTCTTGTTGCTACTGCCAACCGTTTGTTGTTAGTGCCAAAAGCGGTTTCTTTTTTGATTTTCCTCACATTTTTCTTTCGATAATTTCATAAGCATCAAACAAAGTTTAGCACAATTGACAGCTGTCACGTGCTATTTTCAAACTGTCTTGTACGAAATCCACCAATTCCCCCGCTTGGAGGCAAACTGCTGCCAATACTTCTAGCGTGTTGGGCTCAAAACTTCTTGCAACAGCACAAAAACTGTAACCTGACTCTTAATAGAGATGTGTTGTGTTTGCTGTTGGCTGGGACCTTTCAACGGATTTGCAAAGTGTTGCTAAAAGTAATTAGCAGAATTTTTCGTTTGCTTAGTTTTGCTATTTCGACAAAGAGTTCATTGTGCCGCCGCCGCCTCTTTCACCGTTGCACAGTGATTTGTGTCTATACGGTGATTGGACGAAAATAAGGAGAGCGAGCATTCATGCAGTGTTAAATGAAACTTGTTAAATAATTCTAAGAAGTAAAAAAACAGGTTGGACTTAATCGCACCATGCTATCGGGTACAATATACTCAAATATATCAGTGGGCTTTAAATTTCAATACACTGCCACCTCATAGAATACTTCTACTTCGGTCAACTTCCCAATATGCCATCCATAGAAATGATAGGGCAAAAATGTAACACCCAGAAAAATGCGTTCAAAATGCAAAGCATCTTTTGGTGGACCATTACCGGGACTAGAAAAAGGGCAATATCAACCCACCCCTTCTGCTATCTCCCCTATAAATTAATAGATTTTCGAAATACATTCAATTCTCTGTAATACTTACATTCAATTCTGTAATACTTGTGTAAAAATATAGCACTTAGAAAGAAGCGTTCGAGATGCAAAATAACTTTTGTTAGATCACTACCGCTAATTGAAAATGGGTTATATCAACTCACCTCTTCTGGTAGCTACCCTATAAATTAATATATTTCCCGAAATACATTCAATTCTTTGTAATTCCTCACTTGTAGGTTATCCATTTTTCCTTCTCAAGTGAAGTTAAATAAATAAATAAATAAAAAAATAAAGCAATGATTCCGATGAAACTTTTTCATTTCATTTCATTATATTGCATTATAATGATTGAAATTTGCCATGATGTACATATACGAAATACAATGCCATTTAAGGCCGCTTCTGAATTGGCTACAGCAATGGATCCTTTTGAGGTTTCTTCAGTGTCATATTCGAAAAAATGCGGCCTAATGACACCTCCAGACAATAATGCGCACCGAATGTAATGTTTTTTCTCCACCATCACTTAGAAAAAGCATTCGCAGAATTGGAAAAGAACCTAATATTCCGCAGGATTGAAGCCTATACACCCACTACCATTAACTGCAGTCTATAATATTATGTATGGCCGTTAACAATATAGAGATTTTTATATAAAATTGAAAATATATAGAAAAAATGAAAATAAAATATAAAAAATATTAGAAAAATTCGGTTTCTTCGAACGCCGTATGCGACAAGTTTGCTTGTTGAGTGAGAAATGAGCTTCACCGCTGAAGAAAATTTTATTTTATTGAAAGGTGACGTTTGAGTCACCATTTTGGTAGTAAGTTTGAACTATGTTTACGCGTTTTTCAGTTGTTAAACGATCTACGAATATGGATCGCGGTCAACCTTTCACTAAATAAGTAGCACTTCAGATGACAGGTATTGAACAGCTGACAGCCTTGCCAGACCAGCGGCTTTGGTATTACTACATGGATAACCCATACTTTTCAATTTAAATCTTTCATTTATAATTTTTAAATATTAGGCTGCGATGGCTTACATTTTTGTTCATTGTGATAAATTAAAATTCTATATAAAACTCGAGAAAAATTTGATTTTCTGCGTTTTCCTATACAAATAGCTTCACTTAACTCATATATTCTTTGCTTCATATGATCCAAGTAATTCTTCTGAATTCAGTCAAATTTGACTCACATCATGCGTTTGTTAAACAAAGTTCTCAGAATGGAAATGGGGGCATTGCCACTCCCCTTCTGGTATCTCCCACACCAATTGATCGATTTATAGACATTAAATTTTTCTCCTATAACCCACAGTTCTTAGACTGCGGTTCCTAAAATTGTTATCCCTTATTATTGAGTTACAAGGCATGGTAAAAATTAAACAAAATCGTCCTTTCCGGAAGCTCCCATACAAAAGACTTCATTTAATCAAGTATTCCTAAACTCATATCTTTCTTTCAAGTGGACTAAATTCCATATAAATTAGCATACTTCGGATATTTAATAACTGAAATAAACCGAGCTGAATTCCAACGCCCCTTAGAGTGTCAAATATAAAAATCGGCCTATTTGCAAAAAAAAAAAGAAACAAAAAAAAAATATGGTGATCTGTACACACTACTCTCTATTGGATAGACCATTTTGTACGAAACTTTTCATGTACCAAACTTTCACAGGGTGGTAGATGGATATTGCTACATTAAGAAATTCGAATAAGTTTTTTTTTTAATTCCTACTACACAGTCTAAACTTTGATCATTGAAAAAAACAAAAAAAAATAAATTTCAATTACATTTCTTTAACAACTTTCAGACATAATATAATTTAAATGACCTCTAGGCTTGTTGACGCATGTGCATCATCGTTATTCATTAATTTTTTTCTCTTTTTACTGTTATTCATTTGAAAATATTTAATTGGAAATGGATCATTTGTAGAATTTCCCCAGCAGCTCACAATTTTCGACCTGTGTTCCAGTATTCCTCGGCAATGGCAACGTACATTCGTCTGGAAGTATGTAAAGTTTTGTTGTTGCTGCGTCTTATGTAAAAGGTAACGTCTGTTACTGATACTCAATATCTTCGCCAGTTTACGGATTGACGACAGCAGACCCCGTCATAACATAAACAGGATCATTTAAAACACAATAGGAATGAAAGTGACAGGATCTTCAAAATGTTGACTGTCCCCACAATTGTTATATGGACTGGGATTTAAGGGTATGCGTACAAAAGCAACCAACGGCGCATTCTATTGCTCGAAAGCTAGTGGTTGTGACGCGTTTACTCCACCCCATAAGGACAATGATACACTTTTTCAAAGTTGTTAGTTCCGGCGGACAACTGAAGTGTATAAGTCGGGCGAATTATTGATAAGAACGAGGAATGCTAATCATCGACTCAAGAGTGATAAAAATGCGAGTGCTGGTGGCTTATTGGCAGAACTGTTCAGACAACTGAAGTGTATAAGTCGGGTCAATTATTGATAAGGACAAGGACTGCTAATCATCGTCTCAAGAGCGACAAAAATGAGAGTGCTGGTGGCTTACTGGCAGAATTGTTCAGGCCCGTCGCGAATGAATTAATATTAAGGATATAGTAGATCCTCAACACAATTTCAATAAACGACTGGTCGACCAATGGTTGGAATTTGCGTATTGTGTCCAGCGCTTAGCGAAAGCAGTCCAAGTGTTTGTACCAACTGTCTTAAAACTACAGAGTTCTTCTAGTCCTGTCGAATATATTACACATAAGGCTGCTTTTAAGCTCGTTGTGAATATTACTATTAATATACCAGAGTGTAACCAGTCTTTCTAGTCCTGTCGAATATATTACACGGAAAACTACGTAAAACTGTTTCTAATAGCCTGATTTCCAAGAATCAAACACATCCTAGGCTGAGATTTATATTCCTGCGAAGCTAAAACGCATCTGATAAATGCCAGTAGCCGGCTCGAAATCTTCAGTCAAGATAAATTAAGATCTAATTGAGCCATTTTACACCAAAGGTGATGGTCTGTCACGCGATATTTCCATTGTATCTTTGGAGTTGTGAATGAGGCACAATCTCTAGCGAAAACCGCTTGCTGTTTCAGCACGCTGGTGATTTTAACATCATTGACCGAAAACGAAAGCGAGATGTTACTGCAATCTTCTCAAGCCTAGAGAAGATGTCAATAAAAATGGATTAGATGGCGTAAAAGAACAAAACAAACATGCAGCATATTATTCTATCTACATATTATTTTGTCTACATCAGCTCCAAATTAAATATTGAACATCAGCTAGTAATACTGCTACGAAGATACTGCTGTGGTTTAAGCAAGGAAGTCAAGGCAATAGTCATATCTGCCTTGCTTCGCATCGCGGAATTGTGTGTTATGACACAAGTGGACAAATCAGTTCTGATAGTCTACGAGGAAACATTTCTCCGCAAGATATTTGGAGCCATTATCAGCAAACCGATAAAGCGTATCGAAATACAGCGCTGATGGCGCTGATTAAGTCGCTGCAACGTTGCAAAATAAAAAGTCTTTCACAATGATCTTAATAGGCGGTTTGGCAGTTGTGATCAAAATTATTTTGAAAGTGCCAGATTCTTGGAAACTAAGGAGTTTTGGTGTAACCAGTTGGAGACAATTTGCAGGTACGAACTGCCGCTCAAGATAAAATGACCATGAAATTTCATAAAAATATGTGGTCAACAAATTTGAGTCATAACTTTCCCTTTTGGACTTTTGATCACTTTTTGAAGATTTTTTTATGCTGGTTATGAAATCAACATGTAATTAAGACAGCATCTACACAATGCTAGTTAAAATTCAGCCAATATTTGTTTAACATTCTAAACTTTATGCTGAATACAGTGCATAAAATGTGTAATTATAATTTATTATTTAATATCTCTTATTTGAATCTCCGCACTGAAGTTCAATCTGAAAATTTGGGGAAAAAGTGGAAATAGAAAAATTTAATTATATTTAAGAAACCAAATCAAAAGCGAAATGATGACTTAAAATATGTGTTTTATACTCGTAGATACATTTTGGTAAAATTCCATATTTAGTAATAAACAATATTTAAAGAAAAAAATCTAAAAAATCATCAATAATTGCAAAAGCGATTCCGACCAATACTCGAATATGCATCGGCATTTAAATAATAACAGTCAGTAGTTGAAAAAATTTCCCTAAGATGGTTGTTTACTCGTAATTAAATTCAATGTAAGACATTATTTTTACAATGTTATCAATTTATGGTATCAAAAATCGCCAGTCTGGCAACGCTGTCAGCTGTTGAATACCTGTCATCTGAAATGTTACTTATTTAGTGAAAAGTTTGCCTTTACGAACATGGATAGTTTAACAATCGAATAACATGTAAAAAACGTTAGCACTTTTCGTGCATTTCGTCATAATCGCCTTATTATGCAAGGAATTTACAAGACTAAAAAGAAATTTAAAGAGACTGGAAGCGTTGCAGATGTGATCAGGCCTATGCATCATCGCAATGTACGCACTGCCGAAAATATCGCTCCTGTTAGTGAATTTTCTAATTTCAATTTAGAGCGCTATGGCCGTATGAAAACCGACTTTTTGGCCTGCAATTGAGGACTATGAAATGGACGATATGTGGTTTCTGCAAGACGGGACACACAACACGACCGATTTTGGCTTTATTGCATAAGAAGTTTTCAGAAAGCGTAATTGGCCACAAAGATCATGCGATTTGACGCCGTTAGGCTTGTTTTTGCGGGGCTACGTCAAAGGCCGTGTTTTCGCAGATAATTCCCAAACGTTGGATCATTCAAAAACCAACATTTGTCAAATTATAGCCGAAATACCACCCGAAATGTGCGAAATAGTGATCGCAAAACTACCTCAGAAGGATCCACCGCTGCAATCAAAACAGAGGCAGTCATTTAAATGACATAATGGCAAAGTCCAAACAGTATATGATAATATAATGAAATCAATTTTTAATCGAAATCATAACTTTATTTAACTTTACTTTTCAAAATCGAAATATGGATAACGCCGTATTGTCCTTTGATGCCAGGAACTAAAAGCCGAACTATAGACATGTACGAGTATAACAATTGAAAGGCCAACTTTCTGTACCAACTAATTGAACAACATTTAATTTTTTCAATTTCTGTTTCTATGGAAGGAATCACTGTGCGTGGCAAAGTAGCTTTTAGTTAACAATGATTTTAATTAAGGTGATTTTTGATGTTTTTCTGGTGCTGACTTGGCTTTACTGAAATTATTTTGGAAGCACAATCAACAAATCATGTGCATAATATGAACGTACAACTAATAACGATATCAGAAGCGGCAATGAAAAACAAGTAGAAAATGTTGTTGCTTAAAACCCTACAATAAGCATGAAACATTTGCGGTGCTGTAGGCATTAAATCCATTGAGCGCGTGTGTGTGCGTGTGCAAAACTGTACATAATTAATGAAATATGACTGCGTAACGACTGTTTATTTATGAACCTAATGAAGTGACGTAAATAATTTATGGAAAATTTTAATTTAGTTCAAGGTCGAATTCAAATTTATGCTACGGAAAAGATACGACTATATACATATCTGTACGTAAGAGATAACTCAATTAATTATTTTTATTTCTTTTTTAAATATTACAGAGTTGTCACAGGAAAGCTAAGATAGACATTATTTAAATGGAACGGGGAGATGTAGAAATAAATAAATTGGCAAACTACTTACGCAGTATAAAGTGCATGTAAAGGATTTCTAATCATGACCATGAATGGTGGCGATATCGATTCTATGCCTATTTATCATCAGTTGTCAAGTTATCCTGCGAAAATTTCCACAGATGAGCTTAAGGTGTAAAGTCGGACAAACGGCATAAGTTTAGATGGGGCGGAGCACCATTATGAATCGACTTAGAAGGTTATGTAGGGTTTCGTAGAAAAGCCCTTTAAAGGATATTCAGCTAAGAAGGGAATAAAGCTCGTGTTATTGTCCGTAAAAACGACTACAGTTGTGCAGTTGTCACCAAAATTGAGGGTTGAGCGTAGGTTTAAGAAAGATTTTTTGTAATTTTTAGGGGGTTAAATAGTGAAGAATGGGGGAAAATACGTAACATCGGCAAGAATAAACGAACACACCTTACGGTGTAGGCTGGTTACATAACGATTTTCAGAAATATTTGCTTTTACAGGTTAAAGTAAAGAAGAAAGGGAATAAAAATATTATCTTCGCCTAAGAGAAATAACTGATGCTTGACATATTCTCTTGTGGAATTTTGGAATTTTCGGAAATGTACTCTTTTATGAAGTAATAAATCGGGCTAAAAGAGGCAAACAATTGTGTCACCACCTGGCAAAACTGAAATCATTAAATTTAGGAAGTATGTAGTGTGAAGAAATATTGCAAAATTCCTACTAATTCTTAAAAATAAAGAAAATAAGAGGCAAAGCTGATACCATAGGTGACCATTTATGCTCCGCTTGTTATCTTTTTTTTAATAATTGGAAGTAGCAATGACAAAAGTTGAAACCATGAAATAGAAAGTGTGCATTTTATCAGGAAATAAGCGCGATTGTTAAACATTTTTCAAAATCCAAAATTTTAGACAGTGGAAAAGAAAATAAATGAAACCTAAATTTCAGCATAGACATACTCTCTTAAGGCGTATGTGCGCTTTAAAAACGGATTTTCTGAAATTCGAATTTTCAGGTAAAAACCATACGCGACAGAAAACTAGAAGGATGCCGTAGTCCAACTCAATATTGAACAATAAAAAGAAAACAGGCTCGTTTCTTTGAACGTTCAATTGTTGGGGGCTTATAGGATAAAATATGTGTATCTTACCTCCGAGATGAAGCGCTTAAAGCTAGAATCGTGAAAACTGTCAGAAAAAATCTTCGTCCGGCAGTGGTAGTTAAATCGTGGAAGAACTAAACCTCCAATTTCGTTTGAATTTAAAAAGTAAAATTTAAAAATTTAAAAAATAAAATTTAGCTAGCGGAGTAGTGGTCGCTTGCTAGTTGTATACACGTCTCTTTAACCCTGGGGGTCCAATGCATAACAATCTATGTTTTTGGCATTAGCACAATCTGAATTTATGCCAAAATTTGCCTGATATTTCATAATTTTCTGTCTAAAGAGATTTCGTAATTGCTTAGATTTAATCTTCTATTGATTTTCCCCACATATCCGTATAAACGTAAAAAAAGAAATCAATTATTTTGCATTTAAAGGATTTCAGCACATCAAGTTTGAATTTCAAACAGTTTCAGACCAAACGATAGTATCTATCTATCGTGGAGCATAAATCAACCAGCTTGTGCAACATTTTGAATGTCCACTTGCCCAGAGCTAATTGAATTTAAGACCCCAAATTCGTTCTCAGCAAAACGTTTGTTCAGATGAGAAACTCTGTATTCCATTATACAACAAAATAATTTCATTTACTACAATCTGCACACACACACACACACACGCACACACATATATGTACTCATAACTATGTGCACATGCTTGTGTTAGTGTGTGTGTGTGGGTGTACTATGCGCATCTGTATTGTGTAATGCACAAGCATAGACATTGATTTTCAATTGAATTTCCTTGAATGCTAAATTGGACGGAAGTTTGAAAATGCAAAATGGAGAAAAAATAAACTGATTAAGAAAAAATTTAATTTCAAAATAAATACTGTGAACAACTGCACTGAAAAATGATTGTACGGCCAGCGTAAACGAGATGATTCTATCACCAGGGAGAGTGACGATGAATTTTTAATATTTGACAATGAATTAATCTCTAATTGGATTCGGCATTAACTTTATTAATTATTGATGTCTATGATTACTTGAGCAAAACGCAAAAATTAAATTTCAATTATTTTTTTTACACCAATTTTAGAACAGGAAAAATATATTTCTGTTGGCATAGAGAATGTTATCTTAGAAGGGTTTTTAAAATACTCAAACATACAGAAGATTAATTAGTTTCGACCAGGACCAAATGCTCTGTACATGTGCACAACCTAATGGTTTGCTTACCTTTTTTAAAAAAAAGACAGAAATTTTCTTAAATGTAACGAGTTTTCACTAATTGTTATAGGAAACATAATAGTTTTGACATAAAAAACAATTAAATCCCTAGGACATAACAAACACAGGGCTGAAGAAATTCGTTCACAATTATAGCTTTCTGAGATGTTGCGTTACAAAAATGCATAATCCAAGAAATTCCTTTCCACAAATCTGGCCTTTTTCAACGAATGCACTCTCTCAAACACCACAAAACCACCAGGTAATATTCTGTATTAATCGTCTTGTTTGCTGGTATGAATTGAATGGCTCAGATGCCAAATCGATTAACTCCATAAAGCAAATAGTTGAGAAAAATGAGGAAATAGTATATATTATAATTCATAATTCCAGTTAAATTCTAAATTCGAATTGATGATGTAGACTGCATTACTGCAGATGTATCTTGTATCCAACGCCATTTTGAAAGTATAAGATGGATAACATGGAATATATCGTTATTTTTATTACAATTTTTATATAATTAAAGGAGTTAATCGATTTGGCTTCTGAAAAAAATTACTAATTCAAACTCATTTTTAAATTTGTTTTTATTACAGAAAAGTAAAACATATACATTAAAAAAAAAAAAACAATAGTAACTGTTCTATTACATAGCCAAAATTTAATAGTTCAAACAAAAAGTTGAGAAAAATTAAAAAGAAGTAGGTTTATATTGCTTTGGAACGTTTAATTATAAATTAACCACAAATTATTTTATATACATTTTTTTAAGATTTTAGAAAAAAATAAATAAGAATAACTGCTCTGTTACATATATTTTTTTAAATTGATTTATCAGCAACGTAAATTATGTCTTCTTCGTAAGCTGCATTTGAGCTCCCGTCATTTCGATTCGTCCTTAAATTTTTATAGTAATCATGTTTAATTGGAGGAATGAATTTTAACAAGTCCATCATATCTTTTCTCTTTTCTCACGTCACAGTTCTGCCGGTTGGATACAATAAAGGCTGGTCTACATTTTTCAGACAGAGTGGTCTACCTGCTACAGATTTTCTTATATCAATGGCATTAAATTCTGAATTTTCATTAAAGTCATACTTAAATTGTATAAGATGTGGTTTAGACTTTTCTAATTTTATCCAGTGCATTTTTAGCCAATTTAGTGGCATCTTTGTAACAGTTACCTTTCTGTTAATGATAATCAGATTATTATTCTTCAATGGCTAAAAACATTTTGTCATTTAGTGGTGTTAATTTTTATTTTTACTAAGTTTTCTTATGAACAGTAACAATTTGGCATCTATTAAGTACTTTGACTTTAAAATTTCGAAAAATTCAAAAAGTGGAGTTAATCGATTTGGCATCTGAGCCATTCAATTATTAGTGCACAACATTGCAATAATCAAACAAAACAGTTAATACATATTATTTCGACTTTTGATTGTCTCTGACGTGATGTTTTCGATTTCGGCTCTATTGGAAGAGGCTATTCCGAAGCTTTTGACTGCTTTGCATGCCAAACTCGTGAACTCATGTCTTACCATTATGGCTTTTATCAGTGTGAGGTCGGAATTGACTCATTACAGCATAGCGTTTGAGTTTTTAAAGAAAAATCAAGTCTTTCGGACTAGTTAAACAGCAACGCGTTTCATACCTAACTAATCATGAAAAACGGTTCGAATTGAGTCACTAAAAGTACAGCGGCCACCTCTCCCAAAGTTTAACGGCGACACCATTTTCTTCACTATGGTCGACATTAACTTCAGTTGAAGGCATCGATGGCCAACCAGAGCGAGACAAATTTTCCACCACATCTCGACTGTTTTTAATAGATTGTACTACTCATGGGGTAATAGACGGAAGGCATGCTTTTAATGTCATGGACGTGCGTGTGATTCGTGGTGCTAATATTGACTCGGATTACCAGCTGGTTGCAGCTAAGGTACGCACGAGATTGAGTAGAACGAAAAATGTTCGTAACCAGGCACAAAGGAATCTCGATGTCGCTAGAAAGCCACAGACTACTCTACCAAACTCTCAGAACTACTACTACTCGACGCCCCTGATCCTGATGTTCCTGACGCACAGTGGCAACATATTGCGCATTCTATGACAACTGCTGCAAATACCATACTTGGGTATGTGGAACCGACCCTAGTACGACGAAGAATGCCGCATAGTGTCTGAGGGAAAGAATGCTGCATACAGATCAACTTTGCAGCCAATTGTAACGCGTGCAGTTAGGGAACGCTTCAAGGGGAAGAGAAGAGGGACGCACACCAACTTTTTAAGCGGAAGAAGCAGTTGTGGAAAGGGCGTGAGAGTGAGGAAATAGAAAGGTACAGGGATTGGGATGAAGTCCGAAAATTCTACCAAGAGATAAGGAGCACAGAGTATGGAACAGGGCTTCCCTCCTGTAAGGATAGCGAGGGAAATCTGGTCACAGATACGCAGAATGTGCTGCAACTATGGAGAGAAAATTTTTATAAGCTTTTAGTTCCGGATGGCAGTACGAGTGAAGAAATCACCCCAATTATCAACGATGGCAAAAATTGTGCATCTCCGAGCTGAACAGAGATCAGAACAGCAGTATTGCGGCTTAAGAACAAGAAATTTGCGAGCGCTGATGGCCGGCCAGCAGAGCTGTTTAAAACTGGTGGCGATGAGCTGATAAACAGCCTGCTTCAGCTCTTAAATATGATTTGGCTCGAGGACGCCATGCCCGATGATTGGAATTTAAGTGTACTGTGTCCTGTGTTTATAAAAGAGGATCCAAGTGTTTGTAAAAACTATCGCAGTATCAGTCTTTTACCCATTGCATGTAAGATGCTATCGATTGTGACATGTGCAAGACTAAAGTTGTCTCTAACTGACCTGATTGGACCTTATCAGTGTGACTTTAGGCCCGGTAAATCAAAAACTGACCAGATATTCACACTACGACAAATTCTGGAGAAAAACCAAGAAAAACAAATCGACACGTACCATCTTTTCGTCGATTATAAAGCTACCTTCGATAGCCCGATACGGCAAAAACTGTAAGAGGTCATGTCCGAGTTTAAAATTCCTGCGAAGTTTATACGTCTTTGTAGGATGACGCTGACTGGCACAAAGTCTTCAGCCAAGATAGGCAAGATCTAAGATCTAAGATCTAAGAGAGTCTTTTCACACCGAACGAGAATTTAGGCAGGGCGACAGTCTATCGTGGAGATGATTATGAGGAAAGCTACAGTTAACACGATTGGTACCATCTTTAATAAAAGCCATATGTTACTCGCATATGCAGATGCATAGACATCATTGGCAGAAAACTGTGATATGTTACTGCAGCCTTCTCAAACATCGAGAAGGAAGCAGTGAAAATGAGTCTGGTGGTAAACGAGGACAAAATTAAGTTATTAGTTTCAACGAACAAAGAGTCTACCCGTATGGGACGTTGTGCGAACGTTGACAACTATAATTTTAAAGCGGTGGAAGAATTCATCTATCTCGGTTCCGTAGTAAACAAAACGAATGATGTCAGTATGGAGATAAAGAGGAGAGTATTGCTTGCTAACAGATGTTACTACGGGCAAAGTAAGCGATTCAATGATAAAGACCTCTCTCGACAAACAAACATCCGATTGTATTAGACGTTAATTCGACCTGTCTTGTTATATGGCGCAGAATTCTGGGTTATGATGCAAACGGATGAATTAGTACTGGCAGTTTTCGAGAGGAAAATACCCCGGAAAATATATGGACCCATCATAGTTAACGGAAAGTATCAGCGTCGCATGAAAAATGAGCTGTATGAGCTATAAGTTGACATCGACGTGGTCAAACGCATTAATATACAGTGATTGCGTTGGCTGGGTCATGTTGTGCGAGCGGTCCCAAATATTCTGGCACGGAAAGTTTTTGACAACGAACTCGATAGACGGATGAACCAGAAGAGGGCACAGAAGAGGGCGACCGAAACTCCGTTGGAAGGACCAGGCTTTTGAAATACTGTCGAAGCTTGGTGTGACGAATTGGAGGAGAAGCGCAGAAGATCGAAGCGCTTGGAATTATTTTCTACATGCGGCGTATAATAGATAAAGATGTCTATACCAGTCGCCACTTAAGGAAACTACTCATATGCATACATAAGTGTTTTTGATAAAGTCAATTCGTAACTCTTTCTGTTACATTTTCAAAGATTCGCCACATGAAATTTTATTTGCAATACAAAAGTTGAGACAAATTCTTTATTCGATATGTGTATTCAGTTTAAAAATCGCAAAACACTTAAGATGAAAGTGGGCTGTAAACGAACTAAATGACAGATCGCATTCAAACTCACCAGCAGTATGTATAGAGGACAGTTGTGCTAACTTACTGAGAAAAAAAATTTTGAATATCCTTTTAAGAGGGGTTTTGAAATAAGCTATTTCGAGCACTTACTTCACAGTACATATGGGTGAAAAGTTCGGAAACTTAAGAATTCTTCGTTTTAATCGGTTCGTCGCTTTAAACGGTCTTTTTGCAACATTTTTTTTTGTGATATTTCAGAAATATATCTGCTGAATATCATTAAAGCACTCGTTGCTTTAAGCCATCACTGTTTTAAATAGTGTGCATATTTTTTATTCATTCAATTCAATTTTAAATTATTATTCAATACCTTAAGCACATCATGCAAAATGCATATTTAGGAAAAAGAAAAACGGAAAATCATTTTATGAAATTGAGTTTGTTGCAGCTGTCATATACACTGACATTGTACTTAAGAAGTAACATATCCTTCTCTCCCCAGCAGCTTGAATATGTAATAACACACGCTGAGAGGGTCATATCTGAGTTATGTAAAAATAAGGATACAAAATGGAATAGAAATTCAAGGAAAAATTAAAGCATACATTAATGTAAAAACCTTTTCCAGTAAATCTATATGAATGACAACATCTTCTAGGAATTGTAGTCATGTATACAGATTCATCATCCGCCTTGTGTGTACGTATGTATGTGTGGCTGTAATACGAGTATTCCAGTGAATTTGAACGAATGTGATTTTTAAACATTTTGATATTTTCTAATATATCGTATATGAAAGAATTGATAGAGAACATATCCAGCCAAAGGTATTACGATATAAGTAAATATTTTCCATTATGTAATGTGGAAAGCGATTGACTGTTATGATGGGCCAAACAGGGAGACTGAAAAAAAAAACAGGTGGTAGAGTGGTTGGACATACAACCAAAAAAGAGAGGAAGCTGTTTCGAAATCCAATTATTCATCCATGATTACGAGGAAATGTCTTTATCACAGAATACACTCAAACACACCCACCCCACCCTCGCAAGCCATTGGCCACCCACGACGATATACATACTCGTATGCATACTACACTACCGTTATAAATATGTGTTTATTTGTATATATATGTATTTATAACTGTGCCTGCATTATAAGCATAGGTCATTCTCGTTATCAGCAGTATGCAAGTGGGTGCGAGTTGGGGTGTTTGTTTTACACATAAAGTTAGCAGGATGTAAACACAAATATACACAGCAACAGGAAATGTACAAAAGTACACGGACACACACAGGATAAAGGCAACACACTTTACATAAGAATTATACACAGTACTTGCCAACGAAACGGGATCATCGGCAGAAAGGAAGGGAATTGGTCTCCGTCTACATCGCCCCCGCCACAGACAAATGTAAATGTATGATGGTGTGGTGTAACAAAAATTGTTAAACCGGATATGAAGGACATTTACTATATCAACAACATACGATTTTCATGTTTATATAGCAACTTCTCCGCATAGGTACAGTGAGAAGCGCACATATTCCCTCTATATAAGAATACGAGCTTATTCCAATTAAGGTATAAAGTATTGTCAAAAGAAATCAATTATTTTTCGAATCGATGGCTTTAGCAATCTGTGCCTCACGTTTTATAAGTGTGACGGCGTTAAGATGATACGATTTTGTACTCAAAAAACATCTCAGACAGTTTTATGATTGGGCGTGCTTCAAAGATGAACACCAGTAAACAGATGGCAAAAAGAAATCAATTATTTTTCCAATCGATGGCTTCAGTAATCTGTTCACCGCGTTTTACAAGCCTGACGGCGTTTAGAAGATATGAGTTCATATTCGAAAAAAAAAGATACTCAAACAGTTTTGTGAATGCTTGGCTCAGTATTGTTTGAGCACGCTTTAAAGATGAACACCAGTAAAGGAGTAGTAAAAAGGAATCTATTATTATTCCAATCGATGGTTTAGTAATCTGTATAGCGTGTTTTATAAAAGTGATTGGGTTACGATGGACGGCATTGCAAAGATAACATTTTTTACTCTAAAAACTACTCAGACAGTTTTGTGATTACTTGTAGTATCTGAGAGCGCCTCAAAAATAAACACCAGCAAGGAGAAAATACGCCATATTTTACAGGTTTTCTTCTATAAAGACGAAAACGCAAGCTAGATGACTAAAAATTTGAATAATTTTTATGATCCTGATAATATAATATCCAATCATGAGCAATTTTGGTTTAGGTGATTCCATTCTTGTAATTCAGAGGCCAAAGATGCAGCAGACTCTGAGAAGCCAATGGTCGAAAACATCAATAGAATAATGGAGGTTGTCGAGTCCGTCCGCCTTGAGAGCACAGTTTTAGGTGCCCAGAAGATAACATCGCATAAAAATCGTTTGGATTCAATTGAATAAGGCTGGATACAAAAAGGAACTCGATGTATGATTGGCATACAAGTTAATGTAAAAAAAAAACCCTCACGGACCGAATTTCCATCTGCGAATCGCTGCTAAAACACTAACAAAATATTTTACCTCTTAATTTTTCTAGGTGTATGCAAATGAATTTTCATAGATGTCGAAGATGTCGACTTATCACGTATTGAAGAATGATGAGTTCAAAATTGTAAAAGTCTATCCATTTTGTGGTTCCGAAACCGTCGGTCTGGCAATGCTGTCAGCTGTTAAATGCCTGTCATCTGAAGTGTTATTTATTTAGTGAAAGGTTTTACATTTACAAATGTGGGTTGTTTAACAACCGAAGATTGCATAGAAATAGTTAAAAATTACTACAAAAGTGGTGATTCAAAGGCAGGCAGCTTATTTCTCACTCGTTGGTTGCGTCAAAAGCAAAAGTGTCTTATATGGGGCTCGGAGAACCCAGAAATAATTGTGGAAAAGCCATTGCATCTGGAAAGAGTGACTATTTGAAGCACATTACGGTCTGGAGGTGTCATTAGGCCGTATTTTTTCGGAAACTATCTCAAAAGGATCCGCTGCTGCAACCAATCCAAAAGCGGTCGTTTAAATGACATTGTATTTCGTACCTAATAGGAAGGTCCAAACATTATAATGAAGCAAAAGTTTCATCGAAAGTTTCATAAAGCAATGATATGCGTGTTTTATTTAACTTTACTTGAACACAAAAAATGGACAACCCTATAAATACAATTGTAGTTCACTGGAAATTATTTTATATCACTAAATCCAAAGACGAATACTATTTCATCGCACTATACTATGTTTGAGGTACCTGAAACTTGCACAGGTGCACATATGCGATGACAGTTATGTACTGGTACTGGTACGGGCAGATGGTCGTGCAGGCTGTAAGAGACTTAGGCGCCTCAGATTGCCCACCTCCAGTTATCCTGACTTTGCCTGATGTACTACGTTTAGGTGTCGGTGGAGGTGGTGGCGTATTCGGGTCTGACCGCAAAATTAAATGACTTGCCTTGCCTCAGCTATCCTCCGTTAAATGATATTGTAATATTATAATAGATAGACCAGCAGGAGGGCTTGCAGTTTAAGATATCCAAACCACACATAGACGTTTTCAAAACTGAACCCCAGTAAGGCTTAAGTTTTAAGTTGTATATTTATGGGCATTTGTATGAACACCAATGAAAGAGTGCGTGGATGTATTTGTGTGTAAATAAATGCGAAACTATATTAAATGCAGAATTTATTGTCAAGTATGTGTTATCACACACATAAGTATACATGTGCGTCTGTATATCCTTCATATTGGCTACGTGTTAGTCTGAATATTGGTGTCTGTGCATTGATAGGATTTAGGAATATATTATAAATTTATAAACGATTAGCAGGTATCTCAATTTAATGATTTCAGTAAAATCTTTGTGAATGTGCTCTCGAGAACTTGAGCGTAAATGTTTATGTACGTCAGCTGATAAAGTTAATATTTACTAAGGGAGGAAGTACAATAGAATTGAAATTATTGACTACGCAGTACTTTTTGCTACCGAGAGTGTTCAGAATATACATGGGAAAGTTTTAGTACCATTGAATGCTCACTATTGACGTTTTAAACAATAACGATAGTAAAAGTTTCATTAATTCTTAATGGCAATGACGTTTTTATAACCATCACTATTAGATGCTGATGTACTAATATTGTCATTCCGTTTACAACAACTAGAAATATTCGTCTGAGAGCCCATAAGGTATGTGCATATGTACATATATGTGCTTATAAGGAAAAACGTATGTATCGTTTAGATCTAAAGATTAAGACATTTTTCAACAAATTGCTATTATAGACATCTGTTTCAATTCTCGAAATATATGCAATTTTAGGATCTCGCTTATATGACATCGTATGTAGGTATTATGGACAATAACAGTAATAATAAAAAACAAGTTCAAACTTATATTAATTTTCATTATTACGTAATTTTTCAAAAATCGATATTTTGAAAATTTTGCCATAACTGGTAAACTGCACTCAATTTTTGAGTGCAGATAAAACGTACTTATGCGACAGAATATGTAAATACAATAATAGTAATGAATAAATTCAACTGAAGAGAAACTAACTCTACTTAAGTAGTTTATACTTGCAAGCACAGATATATTCAGGAACATCGTCCGCTGTCTTTTGAAAACACTATACAGATCATACCACTTGAGGTGAAACAAATGAGGCATAGGAGAGTTTCTCATATTCAGTGAGCTTATACGCATTCTATTTTTAGACTTACTCAATGAGACCTACAATTTAATGACGATTTCAAATGTCACAGTTTGAGAAACATTAGCAAAAGTTGTCGATTACTCGACTACCACATTGAGGTGACTGATGCCCAAATAATAATAAATGGCTGTATGAGGGACTGAACCCGGGATCATGCGAACAATGGTCGCCTGTACTCACCATCGCGCCGCGGTCGGTCACATTTGAGGTACGAGACTGAAATTTAGTTCAAATGTGTCTTACATTCTTAGGCAGGGAAAAAGGTAAATAGGAATAGCAAACTTAACAATTGTTACTATTTTTTCGATAAATAAAAACAGTATTTAGTGGAATGGGCCACCCCAACTCATATATTTATTAAGAAAGCGCATTTTTTTTAAGGCTATGTACCTCTACCTCTAATTCGATACATAATGTTTGATAATAGTTCATTTCTGATACGCTTGCTTATCTGACGTTTAGTCAAAACAACGCTTTCTGCAACGGAGACAACGGAAAGCCGGAATCGATTCTATAGAAAATGAAAAACAACGCCCTTACAAGAACTGAACAAAGCTATGAAATAAAGGACACTTTCCATGTTTTCTAAACAGTTGTACCATTTATTCCTTAAATAAAGGCTATACAACTAAAAGCTTTACATAATCT
This sequence comes from Philornis downsi, assembly GCA_019455685.1. NCBI lineage: Eukaryota > Metazoa > Arthropoda > Insecta > Diptera > Muscidae > Philornis > Philornis downsi. Next base: position 506,728 of record JAHXMU010000119.1, on the reverse strand, counting down.
TATATTCACTGGACATAAGACACATCATAAACATTTCAAGAAATCTCGTCGATTGTAAGATTGGTTACTGAAAAATTCTACATAATATAAATTTGCAAAGAAGAAATTTTTGAGTGAATGGCCGACACGTTTTGCAAAATGTTTCTGCCCATGTACTACTTTTGAGAAATGACTATTTTTTCCGAATTTTTATAATTTTCACTCATTAAAGCTCAGTTTCGTTTCAGTTTTGACATAGCAAATTTCATATTTGAAATAACCATTCACTTCATATATAGATTCGTTTCTGACATAGAACGAAATTAGAAACCTTAATTGATTCTATTCCTTTATCGAAACATAATGAAACAGATATTTCGATCGGAGTCTGAAACGCAAAAAAAATTTATGAAGTTTCGATTCATAATCAGAATAAGAACTGAATCCTAATTAGATTTCATTTCTAGACAGAGAAAAAGGCCGGGTGCCAAACTGCGAAATGTAAAAATGGTGCAAATAATTTATTTTACCAGTTTCTCAGAACTTTTTCCAGCTATTAGAAGATTGTATTTGTGTTTTGGATTAAAAAAATTAAAAATTTTTCATTAATTTCATTTTCATTGTATGAATTCATTTTGGTCGTATGGAACACATGCAAAATCCAATACAATTTTATTCCGATTGCCGGAATCAGAACAAAAATTTTGAACATTTTTGATTTACCGTCTAGAGACTGAAGCAAATCAAAAAAATTACCGGATTTGATTTTGTTTCGGTGGCTGCAGCTGATTTTTGCCATTTGTTCTTTAATTAAGAATTATATACATATATACATATATATACATACAGAGCGATTTTTTAACCGTGTTTTTAAATCGAATAAAACACTAAAATTTGCATCATAAATTTATTTTTTTTTTTTTTTGGAATCGATAAATTGGTCTTTGCCATTTAATTTTTAAAGATAATTTCATGTAAATGTTGTCCGCCGCTCCGTCTCAAAATGTCCATTCAGAAGGTCCAATTTTTGTCACTTTTTCGAACATTTCGGCCTGTATTCCACGAATAACGCGTGTTATGGTGTCCTGTAAGGCTTCAATAGTGTTCGGCTTGTCTACATAGACTAACAACTTGACATAACTCCACAAGAAATAATCAAGAGGCGTTAAATCGCAAGATCTTGGGGGCCAACTCACAGGGCCAAATCGGGAGATAAGCTGCTCACCAAATTCATCCCACAACATTGTTTCACGAGCAGTGTGGCATGTTGCATCGTCATGATGAAACCACAGGTCAACCAAGTTCAACTCAGCCAATTGAGGCGAAACAAAATTCCTTGTGGTTGAGTAACACATGCCTAATCGCTGAGAACGGCGACGAATTGACATTTCACGATCGCCGTTAACACTGGTCGCTACGGCTGCAATATTTTCTTCAGTACGCACTTTATGCGTGCGAGACGATAGTTTTATGTCCAACAAAGTAAATTTGGTGCGAAATTTGGAGATAAGAGTACGAATTGTTGATTCAGCAGGTCGATTATGACGACCATAAAGTGGTCGTATCAAATGATGCACATTTGTCACAGAGCACGATTTTTGATAATAAATTTCAACGATTTGCAATCGTTGCTTGTTTGTTATTTTTTCCATGATGAAATGGCAGAGTATACTGTATACTTTTCACTTTGACAGATGACGGTTGGACGCTATTACCAACCAGTGCTGCCAACCTGAAAAACTTAAATCTTAAAAAATCACCCTATATATATTTTTTTTTGCCGTTGGGAGTAATCCCGAAAACCAATATAGAAATTTCAATCAGGTAAACTTGTGTACATATAAATTCAACCGGCTTTTATTTGCATTGGTATAAAAATGTTAAAGATGCTGGAAGAGATGGGGTTCACTGCAATGCTCTTACCAAAAATGGTTTGAATTAAAGCACAATTATAATGCAATTCAATTTTATTCGCAGAATTAATTTTACTAAATGCCTGACGCGTGCTAAATTATATTGAATTAAGTGTAATAGAATGAAATATGTGACTATACGGATTAAATTGAGTAATTTGCGTGTGAGTGACCAGAGAGAAGGCGTGGTCAATACAATACAATTGATAACAACAAGTATCTGCGGCTTGAATTTCGATAAATTGGACAGAAAGGATATGACAATGACTTCCATTTTCTTTCTCAGAACTAAGCCCACCAATGTCCATGAAAAATTTGATTAAATTTAGTACAAGTGCTTGAGTAACATGAATCTATGGATTAAATCGGCTATTTGTATGAGAGGTGCTACAAGGGGGGCTTGACCGTTCTTCCAAAATTATGCAAAGATGTAAAAAGGAATATAATTGACAAAAATCTATGTTACTGCAATCTACTAGTAACGAATTACAGAGAAAATACTGAATTATGGAAAAATTGAACAATTTGTGTGGAATCTGGGAAAATAGGTCTTCAATTACAAGAACTGACAATTTCTATCAGGGACAACATCTAGTAAAATATCAGGCCGTACCAAATTTTAATAAATTTCTGAGAGTCAGACAGACGGCTTAAAATGTCCTGAAATATATTTGGTCAAAAGATACTTGATACTTTGAATGTTTCCTTCTACGCGTGTCCCTTTATTCCTTAGAGATTGGGGACGCCAGTTGGATATGTTTTACTACACTAGATAATTACTCTACTACTTAAATTGTTCGTCAGTCTTATCGAGGTGTTCACCAGTTAAAAGAAAAACATGATATTGTATCAGGATTGCAACACACGATCATCTGCATCTGCACCTAAGAATATATAAGCAAAATTTTGGATTTATTTAAATTTTGCCAAGCTTGGTACTTTGCATGCTTCATTCTACGTCCCTTAAGGATTGGGAACTCCGGCTGGATAAGATTTTATTAGACCAGACGAATATTATCCACTACCCAAAAGTTTTCTACAGTTTTATCGATGTGATCACCGTTGAAAGAAAAACATGATATTTGTATCAGGTTTTCACCCCACGATCATCTGCACGGTAATCGATTGTACGAACATAAAACACTATGGCCGGTTAACCTAAGAATATTTAAGTAAAATTTTCGATTTTTTTTTTGAATCGAATTTTTTTACATTTTGTCAAGCTTGATACTTTGAGTGCTTCCTTCTACGCATTTACCTTTGTTTCCTAGAGATTGGGAACACCAGTTGGATAAATTTTTACTAGACTAAACGAATACTATCTACTACTCAAAGTGTTCGTTAGTCCTATCGAGGTATTCACCACTAAAACAAAAACATGATATTTATATTAGGATTTGAACCCACGATCACCTGAACGGTCATCGATTGTACCAACATACCGCACCAACAGGCAGATTAACCTAAAAATATTTAAGTAAAGTTTTCAACTTTTTTCGAATCGATTTTTTTAAATTTTGCCAAGCTTTATACATATTATAAACTTACCGGTTAGAAATTTTAGAAAAAAGATTATATTTTGACAAATCGAGTAATTTATGTGCAACAACACATCGGAAGAAATGTGGAATTTTCACTTCCAGATTCAAATTTACTAAATGTCTGGAGTAATTTAAATTTGACTAAATGTAAATCAACTGAATAAAAGACGTAAACCTAACAGTACATGGGCTAAATTGAGGTATAAGAAGGATCATAGTTAACCAGTTGATTTTTCTCAAATTTTGCCAGGCATCATAATTCAATGCGAAGTACAATAGTTTGGGTTACTGCTGTCTATCAGTTAGAAATTAGAGGTGAATGATCGCATTTCGAAAAATAGATTATATCTACGAGAGGTGCTCGAAGGGATGAGGCAATGCAATTAATTTTCATTGTCAGACTAAAGTTTGTCAAACGTATGGCATATGGAGATTGTTGTGAAATTCGGTCTAGCTAAATGAAAGATATAAATCTAAGACAATATGGACTTAGCTCGACAAAGATTCGCCAAATTATTAAGCAAGTTTTAAGAAGTTTCGTAAAAATTTACGAATGCTATCGCAACCACCAGACAGCCAGCCAGCCAGCTAGATAGACAGACATAGCTTAATCGATTAAAAAAATCATGAAACGCATTAGGACATAGGACATTTTATACTTGAAGCACTTCCTTCTTTATGAAATAAAAAACGATTAATTGATAAACCAAAAAAAATCTTTTTGATAAAAAAAAATGGTTAACAAGTCTCCGATTAAGGACTCGCCACCCCACTAATCATAAAACTTTTACATTACGATAGTAAATAATAGCGCTCACGCACACAAACGCCACAATTATAGAGTAACATTCATAGAAAGATATCCTTGCGATTTTAATGAAATCGTAAAATTCTGTGAGACACAAAATCAAAGTCAGCAAATTTCTTTTATTTTACAATCTTTGAACGAAAGATATTTCATTTAATGCGTTCGTTCCTCTTGGTCCTTGCCATGTCCTTTCTCAATCTTCACGTGCATAAAACATATAATTGTGTGAAGTGTGAATGTAGCTAAGGATGAGTGTGATGTATTCTATGTACTTATATCTATTTGTGTAAGTGTTTGTGTACGCTCTAAAGAATTCGAAATCTTTTTCGTTGCTGATGGTTTCGTTTCATTTTATGTTTATTATGATTTTATCCTTGTGCCAATTGGCAGGAAATGGCCAAAGCTTTATCGTAAACAATGGACAATTGCGTCTATTCATAGAGACGATTATAAAAGAAATGAAATTGTCGAAAGACCGGCAATTTTTTTATTGCACATCATTTTATCAAATTGTCGGAAAGTAATAAAAAAATATATTAATAAAGACAGTGAGTTGTATAAGAAGAACATGTAAGCCATAATAAGCAATTTAAAAGTAGCAAAATTCAAGATTGTTTCCTTTTCTTTTTCTTGATGAGATGTAGCGCCTCCTGTGTACATTTTATCCCAACTCTGGAGTATATAAACACATAATAACTTTATTACTTTTTAGAGTCCTTCAATTGTAAAACACTTGAATGTGTGTATCCTTGAATAATAATAAACCCATTCAAGCTATTGTGGTAGTCGATGCGAAATGAAGCATAAAGATGTTGCAACTAAGTTTCCTTCCACGTAATCTATAATTTGCGAGCATTTTACATTTTCAACTTTATAGCAATTTGGAATCAAGTGATTTTTTCCAGAAAATTATGGCACAGAGTGTCTAGTAACACCCTCTTGGCTTCCTTATGCCAATTGGCAACAACTGTCTGCTTGCACAATGTCGTAAACAATGGACACTTGTGTAACAACACTGCACCGATGGCCATCAGCGGAAGGAAGAGGAGGCAAGGAGACAACGAGAGAGTGGATCGTTTGCACAGTGGCATTACAGTGGTCGAACGAAAGACCGAACCGACGGTACAAAATGAAATCAGCCTCTGACAAAACGTTCTTTATGACAAACAATTTTTGTAAAAATTACCAACTGCAAGGCAAATGTTCAAGTATGTCCTTACTTTCACATCAACAAACACACACACACACACACACACACTCACACATACTATTGAAAGTATGTGTACGAAATGCAAATTTCTGTTACTGCAGCCTCGGCCCCTGCGTCACAAATGGTTTAGCATAGCATTGGCTGGCAAGCAAGTAGTTAGTTAGGACCCGGGAGTGAAAAAGCAATTGCACCAAATTTGTGTTTATATTAAATTTGGTCAAAGGACTTCAAGTCCTTTTCCGTGTGAGCGTGTGTTTTATAAAATGGCAAATAAAATTCATAACATGTTACTTGTGGTTTCTTATTTCCTACAATGGCTTTTTGCTGCATGCAGACTTTTGGAATGGAAATTGCACGTGCAGCAATTGCAGAGCTGTTCTCGGTTATAATTTGTGGCCATTGTATGTATGCAAAATATGCAATTGCACATTCCGTCAATGTATTTACGTTGTTGAGTATGCGTTTCTGTGTGTGCATGTGTGTGTGTGTGTGTGTGTGGTGTGTGAGTGGGACACAATTTGGAGAAATGTAAACTCCAGTTCGTTCAGTTTTGCCGTCGATTTATTTGTATTCACATTTCGTATACTTGAATGTTTTATTTAATTCGTTTCTGCATATTCGTATTGTTATTTAAGCCATAATAATTTCAAGCACTTTATTTTGGTTTTTATGTCTCTGCCAGTTACGAAAGCAAAGCAAAAAAAAAAAAAAAAGAGAAATTAAACCGAAATGCATTTGCAAAAAATGCACAACTTTTCTGGCTGGATTTACAGACCACTTAATGTACTCCATACCTACGAACTACGCTGACTTTTCATAGATGGAGAGCCATTTATTTTGTGAATTGTCATTGAAGTAAAAGTGCGAGTGTCTGGCACTCACACCTTCAAAATTGACACCGCACACGTGCTGGCGACGGTGCCAGAGTATTCACAAAAAATCCTGGTCAAATAACCGGATTTCAGATAAATGTGATGTCTTAATAAATACCAATAGTTACACCACATGTTCAAACAACTGATATACATCATAATAATTATATGAAAATAGCATTAGTGAATTTATAAAGGTGTTTAGTCATGAATTCATGACATGTAATTACTGCTATATGATGAATTATTGCAATAGGTTTTGATGCTCTTGGAGAATTTATAAAGTCAAGAATAGTTTGGCAAAAATGGAATGGTGATTTCGGAAATATTAAAAAATTCCCCATTTAAGAAAAAAAAAAACAAATAAATAGAGGCAAATTTGGACAAGGAACAGGAAAAAAATTCATGTCATTTCGTCAATTTTCATTCGACTCACAGCGGTTTTTGTTTTTTGCACACAAATTGTAGAAACGAATTTCGAGCGTTGATTAGACATTGTTTTTTAGCAGGGAAATCTACCGTTCGAGCTCAGTAATGTCATATGGTGGGCTATAGTAACTGCTCTTTGACAAAAACAACAATTTGCTAATAATTTGATGATTTTAACCGACGCCTACAAAAGGTGATTATAACAGAAATAATCAAAATTTCCTAGAAATTATTCTCGATAATTGAAAATTGTGATTACAAGAAAAGGATGATGCCCAAGAGATATAAAAAAGCAATCTAATCACTATTTTGTATGAAAAATTGAAAGAGAAATATGTTTTCTAAACGGATGCTGCGTTTGCTAACAGCGGAGCAAAAAACATCAACAAGTTACGGCTTCGGGAGCAGTTTGCTGCAGTTATACCACAATAAAACGATTTCATTTCAACCAATATCTCACAATAAAGTAAACATGGGCTTATCAGTACACTGCTGATTCGAATAAACAGATCGCCAAGGGGGAGCACCAGGTGAAAACCATACTAAACTACTAAAAACGCAACAGTCTGCCAGCAAAGGTTATGATATCTGTATTATGGAATACGCATCGTGTTTCATTCTTTGTCCGGCCCTTTCAGTACATGCGACTATTGTATACCGTACCATCAAATGATTCTTTCTCTTTGATTGTTTCCATACCCCATTTATGGGATATTACAGTCTTTATGCATTCGAAAAAAAGATTATCTTTAAAAAGTTGGGCCTAGTCTCCGTATGATGTGCTGGACTAATTTGTTAGTCACAATAACGAGTTAAAGTAAGGTGGGCGACCTATCAACCCATTGTAAAATTGATGGGCGAGTGGAAAACGCCCTCTTCTAATACATAATGCAATGATTTTGTTTGTTCTTTAATGAAAATGCGAACGTTTTAGTATTTTTCAATAACCACGTCCAGGGTTAAGGCGGTCCTTAAAAAGGTTTTCGTATGAGACTGCCCTTTCCGCTACCTATTAACTATTAACTATTCGATTGTTCGGAAAGCTCGTTCGGTTAATTCGTTAGTTCACCATATGTCACTTCTCATGACGTAGAATTCCTTTAAACACTATCAAAACTTCATCCCGCCCCTTGTCTAAACTGTTTACTATTGTTTACTTGTGTTCTCGTCCTAGTAGTGAGTGGTTATAGCGTCTTAAAAATGGTTTTAAGAAGTGGAAAAATGAGCGGAAAAGAAGAAAACCGGTTGCTGAAGTCAGGCGAAAAATAATGTTTGTCTGTGAAGAAAACGGACCAAATGAAAGAACTTGCCAGAAATAGTTTAAAAGATTTTTAATGGGTAATTTCTCCGTAAAGAATGCTCCCACATCAGGACGATCAAAAGAAATTGTTTCCGTGGAGGTGAGAGATATACTTATTGTCAATCCCCGTGCAATAGCTGAAATAATAAAAAAATCTGTCTCAATCGTTCACGGGATCATAAAAGGGCTCGGATTTGTGAGCAACCACGATGTGTGGGTACCTCACTCTCTCACCGAAGCTTCACATTGCCTTGCGGACCCGTCAGAAACTGTCAGAGCTTGGGTGCGGAGCTTTATCTCACCCACCGTACTCTCCAGACCTCGCCCCGTCCGACTTTTACATATTTCTCCGTCTGAGCAACCACTTGAAGGATTTGAATTTCCATAACGACGAAAAAGTGAAAAATCGAATTGAACGCTTTTTCCAGAAAAATCACGCGAGTTTTATAAGAGAGGAATTAAAAGGCTCCCAAAAAAGTTGTTAAAGAGGGGGAGATCTATTACATAATAGATTAAACTAAATTTGTAACCAAATTTCTTTTGAAAAACCGAATGAATTTTTCGAACCACCATATACAATAAAGTTTCTAATTAATGACTTAATGTCACAGTTGTAGAATAAATTTTAAAAATGCGCATTATTCCAAAACTGGATTTAGTCTTTGTATGGCCAAGTTTCTTCTCCCTGCCCGGTTCATTGTGTTTAGGCCATTGTACCCACCCAGATGAATAGGTGTATCAGAAACGTTCTCTATTCTATCTTTTCTAACGACTTAGTCGGATTTGCCAGTGAAAAAATACAATTTGTTAGTATTTGCCAATAATCATGCCCACAATTAGGGCGATCAGCCCAAAAAATATGTATGTTGGATTATTGTTTTCAGTACCTATACAATAAAATACCACCTTATATTCCTTTAATTGACAAATAAATAGCAGTTTTTCTAAAATAGACTGAAAGGCGACTATTTCTCAAGATGAGGTTCCAGTCTTTGTGCTTATATGGTTACGTTTTACCGGCCCAAGTCGATTTTAGTCCATATTGAAAGTGGTCTGTCTACGGGTACGAGATATATTTATGTGAACATTTAGTCCCCTAGATCGGGCAGTACGACTGCTATCGTGTTTTCAAAAGACACACGGAGGGACAGACGTGAAATATTTTTAATATACACCTTATGGCATCTCAGATGAGCATTTTAAGTTGTAATTCCTACTTTACCGCAACTAGAGTTCATGTGGGACTAAACAGAGGGAAAAACGTGTGTAACTGCCATACTAAGAAAACTAGATATCGCAGGGCAAAGTTAGCTACAGCTACTTACAACAGTAGTGGAATTCCCATCACGGGAGAACATGAGTGAACTCTTCCATATGTTACTACTTCTAGAAGTCAGCACAAATGTGGAAATCGGAACAAATACGGTCTATTGTGTGCACAACCCTTGCAGTCACAAATATATGCAAATCAATACCAATGCGGTCGTCCAAATTTATTTGAACTACATTCCAAAAATGCAGGTGCAATATTATAAAGCATTTTTAAATTCGTTATACCACGATTAATGATTGTTAGTAGACGCAAATGTTTCTCCATACAATCATCAAGCCTTCAATGTGTCCGACTAATATCCCGAATAGTCGACATTCCTAGTAAAGACTTGTCAAGCTGACGTGCAGAATTTACATTAAGATCTCTTTCAGTGTGCCCAAAAATAGAATACAGGTAAGCTCACTGAATGTAAGAAGCTCTATGTTCTATGTTCCATTTATCGGAGGCAACAGAACTTGTTGACTTCATTTGTATCTGGCGAACATTTTAAGTAGACGTGTAATCGATTTTCCTAGCAAAGACTTCATAAACTGACTGACTCTCCTATATTCCATTCAAGGGATGCAAGCAAACTTGTAGCTTTTATTTGTTGTCATTAAAGAGGCATCGCTAATGAATGCAGCTTTCGAAAGGGATACTAAAGTTTATTTTTCTAAAGTTTCTAATGTCGATCTCTTAATAACTGAAACTAATTGGCGAATAATTTTTTCCAATGCAAACATTGCCACAACTAAGTTGTTCGATAGCCAATATTGAATTGCTAACGAATTCAAATGAAGCACTGATACCCGAATTTTAGAAAAATACATTTATGAACATAATCCTTATATGGTTCTGAACATTGAAACCGGTTTGCCGGTTTTCAGTGTCAGTATCGTATGCTCTAATTGGCATGCAAGTATGTATCAGCTACAAATATTGACAGTAAATTTTTATGGTAAATCTGTGTTGAATTGATTAAAAGGCTATAACTATGGCCGGCAACGTTCCAACAAAACACTTCAAATGTTAATTGAATTGTTCTAAATGTGCGCAGGTGTTATAAAGTGCTATCGTTCACTTGTCTCGTATTTCGTGCTTCATTGTTTTATATTTCCGCTACCACTCTCCATCTACACTTCATCGGCCAATCCAGATGTTGTGACTTAATCTAGATTTATTGTTTATTATGGGACAATAAAATTATTTTGAGTAATCGTGAAAATCTACAAAAAAAAAAAAAAAAAAAAAAAATAAAAAACACATATGGCATATTAATATCTGTTAGAATTAAACGTTTATGGAATGTTTAAATTGTTGAGAGATGCAAACAAGGTAGTACCTGGAGAGAACATTTATAGCAGAATGTGTGACGGCAAATTGTGAAGCTTTTCAGAAGAATCATAGATAGGAACTATAATACAATGTAGATTTGATGGCATTTGGCACAATTCAAAAGTACTTAAGATATAACTGCGAGTATTTGGCTTCATTTCTTAAACGACTGAAACATTTCATAACATAAACAAAATGGCAACACAATCTAATCAGTAAAGTGAAATTACAGTTTAACGATTATTTCCCTTAAAGCATTAAACGGAATTTATATATATTTTATATATTTTTGTTGCGTCATCTACTGCAAGATGAAAGGACATATTTTTACAAATCTGCACCTCATTTCCTTCAATCGTTTCATCACATAAATTTTAAATAACTTAATTTGCAGTTTTTGGAATTGAATTAGAACATTTCAATTTTGAATAAGGAAAAATAATAATAATGTAATAAATTGATGAATTTTACAGAATTTTAATTGAAAAAATAGTATGAAGGAAAATTAATTAACTCGTGAATTTTATAACTTTTTAATTGCAAAATTTATATGATATTTCAGCTCCTCAGGCTAGGTAATTTTGGATAAAAGCTGTTATCGATTGGGTGCGTAAAACAAACAAAGACATCGATAAAATAGCAAAAGAGACAAACTTTCCTTCCTTTTTGATTTTCGAGGCGTCTCGGGCGGTTAACCTGAGAAACGGACTAAAGTCAGCGTGGAGTTAATGAGATTTATTTCAGATTGTGTTAAAGAAAGTAATTAATATGTAGCTATGCGAGGCAACACTCTTTAGGCGCTTTGAGTTCTTACGCAAACTCTGTGAATTTGCCTTTTCTAACAGGTTTTAGAACCATAAACCATCTGATCTTTCAATTGGAAACAAAATGATTAAAGGATCATACAATCAATAGTTACTCAGCACTTGTAACATCAAAGTTTAAGCAATATCGGGAATCCCTCTGGGTAGTAAGTACAGAGTGGTGGATAAATGTTGCTGCACTAAGGAACTCAAATAACTCATTTTAATATATATAGGTTATTTATATATATTAAGACGCTCAAATTTGCATCATATATTACAAGTTTTTATTGAAATCGATAAATTGGTCTTTGCCACTTAATTTTTAAAAATAATTCCATGTAAATGTTGTCCGCGGCTCCGTCTCAAGATGTCTATTTGGAAGGTCCAATTTTTAGTCACTTTTTCGAGCTTTTCGGCCTGTATTCCACGAATGACGCGTGTTATGTTATCCTGTAAGGCTTCAATAGTGTTCGACTTGTTCACATAGACTAACGACTTGACATAACCCCACAAGAAATAATCAAGAGGCGTTAAATCGCAAGATCTTAAGGGCCGACTCACAGGGCCAAATCGAGAGATAAGCTGCTCATCAAATTCACCCCCCAACATACGCATTGTTTCACTAGCAGTGTGGCATGTTGCACCGTCCAAATGAAGACACATGTGAACTAAGGTAACTCAGCCAATTGGGGCAAAAAAATCGCGTATCATAGCTCGATATCGTTCGCCGTTTACGGTAACGTTTCTTCCACGAGAAATACGAACCGATGATGCCACCAGCCCATAAACTACACCTAACTGTCGTTTTTTAGGCACATTTTAAACAATTTTACATTTTTACTTCAGAAACAAAAAAGAAAAAAAAATTCTAAAAATGTTTAATATTCTCACAACGACTGTCAATTATAACGCTTTTATTTTATCGGCTCTTTTTGTATAATTAAAAATTAATTAAAAAGAGCTTCCCAAGAAGCAAAAAATATGCCCATGTAGCATTTGTGTAAGCTATAAAAGTACTATTCTTTGGGATGACTTCCCCTTTTTTTTGAAATAATGTGAAACGATTTAGTGGCGATTTAGTAGTGGTTGAGATTCTTTTAAAATAAGCTTATTGGGAAAATTTCCAGCAATTTTCCCATAATAGACATGGCTATATGACAAGTTGCACCGCCTTGTTAAATCCACAGAGTAATTCTCTTTCGACATAGTTCTGGAATGAAAAACTTTTTTAACATTTCTCAGAAATATCGTGGTAGCAACATTCATCTAGCAACTTTTGGGTGCCGCTTCCCTTGACTGTCAGAACATGGGACGGGTGCAACTGATTTTCGCCAAGTCTACCTATGCTGCTACAGTATATTACGGTTTCCTTACAACACAATCGTGGGAGTCCAGTAAAACCAGTTATACGAGTGGAGAGGTGCCAAAACATCAACCGGGTTAATACTTATGTGCCCCCACCATCATAGATGGCGGCCAACAGCGTCGTAGACGTTCTGTTAATTGCATTGCAAATGGTTATGACATAGCGCGCCTTCGCCCAATTTTATAATGAAATATTCAGTAAAATGTATTTATTTTTATTCATTTATTTTGAAATAACCACAACCACAAGTATATTACATATGTATTATATATATAAAACGTCTCGTTTTTAGTATCACCTATAACTGTATGTTGCAAATGGTAAATGGATAATTTTCAAAAAAAAAGTTAGAAAAATTTACGGAAATCGTATATTTCGAAAGTGGGTTTACACTTAACCATGATCAAGTTTTTTTTTTCTACCAGATCAATTAATCCCTTTTGCTGCATTAGAAAAGCGTGGCAAAACACTCTCTGTTTCCATACGTAATAATCTTGTTTCTGAATGCAAATTCGCAATTATTGACATTTTCCAATAACCACTCCCGCAATAGTATAATAGAATAATAGAATATTAAAAAAAAACTTTTTTTTTGTGGGATATGCTCAGGTCATAGGATATAAGTCAGTCTTAACATAGAAATCTTATAAGCTCGTTGTGAGAAATTCTCCGAAAACACACTCATTCATTGCATGCAAGGGCATTAGTTATACCCACTAATTGTTTAGCCAAATTTATTCCAATGAATCGATTTCACCCATTAGCAAAATTATGAATGGAACACTAAATTCGTTCCTTGCGTTTGCAAAACGCTACACATTTTATGAAGAATATAATGATTTTGGCTCTCAGATTTTCCATATTATCCGACCTTCAACATCTCATTATTGATGTAAGCGAAATACCTAGAAGTAACTGTCACCTTAAAGTTTTCCTGAAAACGGAATACCGAAAATAAGGTAAGAAGGACTAGAGTAGAAACTAATGGAAATACTGGAGTAATAAGCGCCTTACCTACGACGCAACTAAATGGGTTGTTGAATATTCTAAAAGTTGACTCACACAACGTATAGGATTTATCTTAACCAGAATAGGCAGAAATGATTTATATTTTTGCTTTTAATATATGCAACTGAATATTATTAAAGTTTCCAGTAAAAAGGAAGCATACAGGGAAGTTAAAAGGATGCGCTGATCGTGGTCTAGAGGTAGTGAAAAAATGGATAATCCTCGATGAATTTAACATGGGCACGTCATAGGCGCGGTGCTGTTGTTTTTTGCACATTTTTATTGCCGTTTCACCAGATTCTCTATAGTACAGAAAACTCTTTAGATCATTTTTATGACAATTTTCTTCTTTTAATTAGAATTCACATAACTAATTATTTTAACTTATTGATGAAGAACAACAATTGTAAACATATGTTAAATAATTTAAAATTTTTGCTTCGGAAACAAAAAAAATACTACAAATGTTTAATTACAACGACTGTCAATAATAACGCTTGTATTTTATAGGTATAATTTAAAAGAGCTTTCCAAAAAACGGAAAATGTGCTCATTTATCATTTGTGAAAGTTATAAAAGTACTATTCTTTGGAATAACTTCCACTTTTTTGCTGGGTTACTGGCGGTTATAGACATATTACACAAAAGGCTTAATGATTCACTATTCAGTAAAATTTCCCATTGCTTTTTTCATATCTCCAAATATTATTTCAGGGGACCTTTATTTTTGAATATCTTTACTGCTATCTTAGTTCTTTTTTGATTCGATTTTTACAGTTATCAGTTCTCATGGATAACTAAAACGAAATCTTCACGAACTTAAAGTCGATTAATTGCGAGGTGTTACTGCGACCTTCTCCTTCTTTGAGAAGGAATAAGCTGTAAACTACTGAGCAAAAAAAAAAAAGTGGAAGTTATTCGAGAAGAATCACATTTTCATCGTTTCTATAAATACATTCCATGCATATTTCCCACCTCCAGCGAAGCAATTTTGAACCACTTCCAAAACCGCCATAATGATTTTTTTATTTTCATTTGTGATTCCTAACAATTAAAGTAAAGCATTTTCCTATGAAGAGCTTCAAAAACCATTTTTAAAGAACATAATATGATCTAAAGACGTAATTGTTAGTAGTCGGCTTAAAGATGACACTTTTTAAGCGATGACCGATATATTAAGACTGTCATTCCATTTATAAAAACTAAAAAATACTCAGAGACCAAATGAAGGACATAGCATAGCACAATATGGACTACAGTTCATGGCAGAGGGTGTATAAACTTCAGTCCCACGAAATATTAGGTTCCGTTTTAATTTAGTGCATGTCTGTCCAGTTTTTTTTATGGAAAGTATCAAATTCGCCGGGATCTGCGGCTAGTTCTTTAAGAAACCGACTTTTAATACAAATAAAAATACAGAAAAAAAAAATCAATTTTTTTTAATAATGGAAATTTTAATTTTCATTAGATCCACTTTATTCATGAAGATGTAGGGAAGTGGCAGTACTTCCCTCCTATGACAATTCATTTCACTGGTGATTACGCAATTTTTCGCCACTTCCCTGTCACAAGTTGTGATGAATATTTGCTTCTTTGGATGCAGTTTTTTTTTTGCTGGGTAGGTTAAATTAGATTCTTTTGTTTTGCCGACTCCTTTGAGGTGATGTATGAATACTTACAACCATAACTTTGAAATGTTGAGTGATTTCATTTACCTCGGCTTCGCTGGCAATAGAATCGAGTGACGTCAGCGGGGAAATTAATAGAAGGATATGGCTAGCAAACACGTGTATAAAGGCTTAGCAAGCTGTTTACTGGCAATGGCCTTCCTCGATAAGCAATAATCCAACTGTACTAGACTCTAGTCTTGCTATACTTCACAGAGTACTGGTATAGTACAAAAGGGAGTGGATCAGAACTGTGAAAATATGACAGAAATATATACAACTTATAACATCTTAAAAGGGGGTAAACGACGTCACGAATAGTTTAATTACATCGACGTGGTCAATCAAATGCTTCAATCAAATGGATCTAAAATCTCCAACATGAGAAGCTTCTTATAATAAACCCAATGGACACTTGAGAAGAAAACAACCAGAACTTCTTTTGAAGGAATAGAATTTCGAAACAACTTGCTGCAATGTATTAGAGAAGGAGAACGAAAGATCGAAACGCTTGGAATTCTTCTCCACATGTGGCGTAAAATTCCTACTATTTTGCTACTTGACTTTTTACAAGTGGTCCTTTTCAAAACGGCATGAGAACATGCTATTTGAAGCCCAAATGGAGAGATCGACTACAAAAATCAACCTATTAACCAACTAACCGATTTAAACGACTTATTCTTGGTATGTATCATTAATTTGTACAAACAGCATTCCATATAAAGGGCCTGCAATAGCATATTGAAAAAACATGAACAAGTTTAAAGGGGTAGAATACAAATTCTCGACTTTTTTTGTCGTTATTACAGTACGTAAATGTACCCTGTCATGACCCCTTGATTATAATAGTGCACGCGACTGTAGTACATATGATTTCGGGCTCGAGCTCCGAGACTATGTATGTTACATTTCTTTGAGCGATGGTTAGCTCAATGTGCCTGACAAACACACCGATTAGCGAACTGATCGACAAGTCTAGCAAAAGCTTTTGAAACTGATAATCGGAGTCCTTGTTAAGCAGTAGGTCCCGTTCAGTTAATTTAAATGTAGAAAGAGAGTAAGTTCACTGAATGTGAGAAGTTATCCGGTATTTCTTTTATCAGATGTGAAGGGATTCGATGTTCATTTTTTTTTGCAGTAGGTGAACGAGATAAACAAAAAATAAACCCAAGTTTTGAATCATTAAATTTTCAGATGTTGGGTTTGTGTACTTATCTCCTTCCTTCTTTCTTTGTGTTTGCTTTACACCAAGTCTTTTCTGCTTCTTTCAATCCGAAATTTATTTGCTTCAAAGATTAAGAACACAGTGATTGGCATAACAAATCATTTTTACATGTCAGCTAACGGTCATTTGAGCCACGATCCCAATCCAACGAGGGATGAGTATGACTTTTCCAAAGGTAAATTTGAAGGACTTGTTTCATACAAGTTTGTAGCCATTGCCTAAGAGATGGGCTAAATTTGTACATCGATATTATTGATATAAATAACATTCAAAGTCAATATGCTGTTCGACTTTATTATTTCTGCGGAGTTGCCTACTCTTGTAAAGCAAACAAATTTAAATACGCTAAGTTTGATGACTTCCAAAGTGATGTTAATTCCATATGTATCGATTCTAAAATGTACACGCGTATATATAAAGAAATATAATTTAGATATTCAACTACTACTAATCTAACATAATTTACTGAAACTCATGTTATCATATGAACATTGATAGTTCTATATGATTCGTAGAAGTTAAATGGTTTTCATATCCTTTGGGACGACATGTCTTTGCAACTACGAAAAGGTTAATAATTTAGTAAGAAAACTTCTGACGGTATTTTGTCGCTGCACATCTTAAAACTTTTAACTACTATTTCAAAAATCTTCTTTCAAGAATTGCGAGTTGCACACGCAGGGCCATTAATCATAAGTTGCGTTGCCTGTCTAACTTTGTTGATTTTTTGCTCCTTGTGCAAACTCATATATTGTTTGTGAAAGATGTCTCTTATGCATTTCCCGTTCCGTTCTAATGCGTGCAACACGCACTTTCCGGTCCCTACCCATACAGCTACATACACACAATATACATATACATACGTACATACGTATACAACACAAATGTTTGCTCCTTGCAACAAAGGCTACCAAGAACAACAGCAACTTGCAAAGAAAAATAATAATCCGCCCAAGCCCCAAAACGGTTGCAAGGATCAGAGTCGGGCGGAGCAGAGCAAAGTGCAGACAAGGGGTAATGTTGGCACTTAAGCTTAATATGCCTAATATTTGCCAATAACATGCAAAAGGTAAATAACTGGAAAAACTGTGCGTAACACGTTAACACAAACCAAACTCAACTGTCGATGTGAACGGAACTTAACTCTGACAACGATCAGAGCGACCCCACCAAAGGACATGGAGCAGCGCTGAGCTGCTGTAGTTGCTCTAACAGTTAGTTGCTTCAGTCCAATCTATACAACCCAGTGGCATCAAAGCCGGCGGTGTCGTCATTGTTGTTGCTATGGATTTTCTACCTGTCGCTGGCACAGAACAATATTGGGGCCAAACTTTGTGTACATGTGCGTGTGTGTGTGTGTGTGTGTATATGAGCGAGCGGCAAAGAAAGGCAGAGATTGCTACTCCTCCAACGGCCGACCAAAGGACCGTCTGAGTGACTGATGTTGTTGCTCTTGTAAGTTTACTTTGTGTAGTTTTACAAGTTTATTTTTAAACAATGTGAGAGTGCAGCTGTGTCTGTATGTAGGTGTGGGTGTGTGTTTAACAGCCTTGTTTGTTCTTCTATGCCTGGCTTTGCGTTTCGTTTCTTTGCTTGTTTGTTAGCCAGTATGGGTGTATGTCTTAACAACTTTCTAGTTGATGGATGATGGGCTGAGTACAAACAAACAGACACAAGGAAAAATTCTGAATGGTCGACCGAACGACCGGCCTACGTCAGCTTTTCCTTTGTAGAGAGTGGGTAAAAGGCTTTTTTTTATTCCTACATTCGCCTTTTGTCGACGTCTTTTTCACACAAGAAAAAAAAAACAAGAAAAAGAAAAAAGAAGAAACAACAACTAAACAATAAGCTTAGAAATGTGTTGCTTTATATTTAATCACTTTTGTTGTTGAACTAACACAATGCAATCATGCTTAGTTCTCAAAGCAACGGTCAAAACTGCACAAACAGTTGTTTGCAATAAAGAAAGCAGGGAAATGTGGCATCAATGGAATTTGTGGCTCATTCCTATCGCCTTATTGATGTCAACTAATCAGTAACAGTGGCCAATGAGCTAAAGATAACAATTAGTCTATTCCACAGTTTGATGAATTTGGTCTTAAATTCAACAATTATGACAATACAAAAACTTCAGTGGAGTGAACTGACTTACATAGGCCTTTACCTAATGTCCTTTTAAGGACTTTTGCACCAACTTGCAAAAAAGTGGAACTATCTGAAGGGTTAAGGCAAATCGCTGGGGTTCCATAAAAAATACACTGAATTCAATGAATTCAATTCAGGCGCTCGAAGTGCTACCAACTTCACATCACTAACGACAGCGCCCTCATTTTTTGACAAGCATCAGTCTGTTATAATCTTTGCAAAACTACGGAAGCCTATCGTTTTACGTCGCAATTAAAAAAAAGTAACGTAATTGTATATAAACGCAACAGAGCTCTTGGTTTGTATTTGGCTGGAAAATCAATAAAAAATAAAGTGTCAACAAAATGTTTGCGTATCAGACCATTACACTTTATTTAATAATGGTGGTATCGGCAGAAATGGTTCAGATGGGCAGAATTCAAGGTAATTCCCAAGGTCAAAGTTCAATTGGCCAAAACTTTCATAGCATAGGGCGTATATTAAAATATTTATATGAATTACGATTGAAACCCTACAAAATACAAAAAGTGCAAATTTTAATACCTGCACAAAAGGCAACTCGCCAGCAATAGCAAAGGTGTGAAAAGCAATTGCACATTGGTGGCGAGCTTGAAAATTTGGTCTTTTCTGATGACAACAATTTGTACGCTTCAACTAAAGAAACTAAACATGTTCAGTGGGAATCGAAGGACAATTTAGAATACCGAATTGCTCTGCAAAAGCAAATATCTACAACAGTGATAGTTTGGACAGCGCATCACTCGTTTTCATTGAACAGGTCATAAAGATAAAACAACAAATCTACCGTGACAAGATTTTAATGGATGTTTTGATACCTTGGGTATGTAAACAATCCGGACATTTCAACTAGATTCGGTGCAAGGAAAGGTTCTCAGCTTAATTTGTTGCCAAACAATGGCCACCATATTCGTCGGACATAAACCCAAAAGTTTTTTCCATATGGCCCATTCTGGAGGCCAAAGTATTAACTAAAAATATGAGATGATCAAGGCGTTACAGATTGCTAATTCCGGAAGAATGGGATAAAACATCGTCAGGTCACATTTTCCCATCCCGTAAAGTCTATCCGGTCTATCCCAAAATTGTACAAAGAAGTGTTAACCTTGACAAAATTGGATCAATTTTAATACTGTAAATTAGTGCAGTTGAATGACGGCTATAAATTTAGAATGATATGGATTGAATCAGGTAATTTGTATGAGAGCTACCATAAAGGTCGTAGTTATCGGGTCGATTTGTACGAAATGTTAACAGATACCATAACAGCATCTAATTGAAAAACGTGTAACTAACTGCAATCTACGTGTTAGGGATTACAATGGAAAATTGCGTTTCGATAAATTCTTAAATTTGTATTGGAGGTATCAGTAAGGAACTGATGTTACCATCCATTTCAATTCTAAAAACTTAGTTCATCAAATGTATCGTGTGCACAAAATTCGGTTGAGTTCAGTGAAAAGTATTCAAAGGAATAAAGCTAAGAATAAATGGGTACATTGTACATTTGTGTGGGATGTATCGGAAAGGATGTGGTTATTTATTAAATTTTATGTAGAATTATTAATCAGTAAAATGGTAAAAAATCTAGGTTATTGCCGCCTATTAATTACCAAAGAAAATTACCAAAGAAAATCTAAATTTCGGAAAACCTGACAATTTGCATAGAAGATACTGAAAGGGGCGTGGTTTCATTTTCATTTCATGTTCATTTTGATTCTCAGACACCGCTGCAGTAACTGCTAAGCTTGAAAATATAAAAGATATGAACCTAAGAACAGATGGTTTAAGTCGGTTATGTTCACGGGAAGTATCAAACAAGGCAGGATTAATCGATCGATCCAATGGACCGAATACAATGAACAAGAAATTCATCTTACTGTCGTTAACAAGTTCAGGGTTACCGGAATAAGTAAAAGTGGCTTTCGGAAAACTCACTTTTATAGGAGTTCACTTTTTATAGGAGTTACCAGAAGGAGTGGGTAGATAGATATAGACTATTTGCAATACCCGCTTACGAATAATATTATTAAGCTGTGCCAAGTTTTAAAAATTTTCATAAGGATTTACGACAGTTTTCGTGCATACCAGCTAGTCATACAGACGGACATCACTCAATCGATTAAAAAGTCATGAAATGTATTTGGCCAAAAGAGTTTTGGTATATTAAACAATTTTTTCTGGTTATTACATGTTCAACGTATTAATTATTGCATGGCTTCATCCCTTCGGGTGAAGGTGTAGTGAAGCACTGTTCTGTCGATTACGCCAATGAATGTGATAAAAGACTGCTTGCTAAGATATAGAAAATTTCGAAAAATTAAAGAGTTTGCACAAGCGTTACTACCGTATTATAATACATTTATGATATTGAACAATACAAATTGAAAACAATCATTATTTGTATTTTCTTATTTATTTATGAACTTTTTATGTGGAAGAATGTTATATTTATTTGCAAGCAGAGTGACACTGTAGTATAAAAAGGACATATTTAACAATGCCAGAAAAATTACTATCGAAAACATGGCAATAATAAGGGAATATTGTTAACAATAGGCGGGGGATTAAATTATAAATTTTCAACACAAAAGAAGAAATTTTTCGATCCTTTCCGTTCCTAACAGTGGTTGGATTAGACGATCTAAAAGAAGGCTTTTAAAAGAAAACTAAAGAAAATCGCGATGATTTATGCATTATTGCGCCCCATATTCAAATGGCCTATTGCTGTCAATATCATTTTCGAAGAAACAAAAGTTGTAATAATTCTCACGAATTGAATAAAAAGGTAATGCACTTGCAGAAAAGAGATTCAAAATTGTACTCTCGAAACAAAACTAACCAACTTGACGTATAGATGGCGCCAGTAGTTTGGGAAAATGTGTTTAGTGAAAAGTGTCAACCTTATAAAACATATGTTTTAAGTTTCAGGGCCCCACGTTGTTTAGTCTTTTGATTTATCAAAAGTAAACGATCTCATTGTATTTGTGAACACGGAAAAAATTGGTCACCGTCATGTAAATCAATATTTCCAATTGAAGGGTCTTATTCCAACCAATATTAGAGCGGAACCAGATTTTATTCTGGGGAAATCTGCTCTTTTGTTTACGATTGTAAAATATTGGATAGCAGAGTATAAAAAAGGCCGCACGAGCTGCCAAAACCAACATCGTAGTGGTCGACCAATTGAGGTGTCCACGCCAGACAAGAAAATCCAAAAAAAGATATTGGATGATCGTAGGTTGGAGGTGTATGAGTTAGCTGAAATGGTAGGCATTTAAGGAAGTGCTATACATCGTATATTGACCGAAGAGTTGAAGATGAGAAAGCTGTGCGCAAGATGGGTGCCGCGCTTGCTTTCAATAGAGCAAAAACAGCATCGTGAAGATGTTGCAGTAGAGTGTTTGACAATGTTTCACCGCAATGAAGACGAATTTTTGCGTCGATTCATAACCATGGATGAGACATTGGTCTACCACTTCACACCTGAGACAAAGGAACAGTTAAGGCAGTGAACTGGAATGGGAGAATCGTCTCCAAAATAGACAAAGACGGTTCCACCTGCACCTGTTTATTGAGATGCGCATGGAATTATATTTATAGAATATTTTGAGAAAGGAAAAACAATCGACCGCGAATATTATGCAAATTTATTGCAGCGATTAGGTGATGAAATTATGGAAAAAAGGACGCATTTCGTGAAAGTGTTGTTTCATCAAGAAACATTCACTATTGTGATGGCCAAAATAATTTAATTAAAGTTCGAATTCAGATTTAACTCCCTCGGACTAGTTTATATTTCCAAACTGGAAAAATGACTTGGTGGTGAAAGATTTGCCCACAATGAAGGGATGGAGTCTGCGGTTTTTATGATGATTTCAAGGTTAAGGTTAAGATTTCTTAATATAAGCTGGGTATAGAAGCTGGTGAATATCGCTAGAAAAATTATATCGAGCTAAAAGGAGATTATGTTGAAAAATAAAGAAAAATTTTCCCAACTTTTTGAGATTGCTTTGGTATCCCTAAAAAAGCATAACTTCATAATTCTTGAATTCTATTCCGAAATAATTATATTTATTGTCAATAAAATACCTCAATTTTATGTAGGAGTTTTTACAGATTCACAGAAAATGACAACTGCAATGAAAGAAATGTAATAAAGCATATTTTTATACCCCTCATCATAAATAACAAATTTCCTTGCATCCCTTAAATGAGATATGGGAGAGCTTCTCACATTCAGTGAGCATGCATGTATTCTATTTTCAGACTCACCCCACGGGCGGCACAATTTGAGAAGAATTTACTAGACTTGTCGATTACTCGACTACTCGTAGTGTTCGGCAGGCACATCAATGTGATATCTGTTTAAATAGTGATAGGTTTTCATATGGTGGGTTGAACCCGCGATCATGAGACCGCTGGTCGTGTTTGTATCGCGCCACGGTTGGTCACTTCTCACCGTAGGATAAGGTATGCTACTCTTATCATTATTTTATCATCATAGGATAGAGTACACTCATCATGTTGTTAGACTTATAAGTCGTATTAACAAATCCAATTCGTATTAACAACATCTCTAAGGTCTTAAAAATCAATGCCGTCAGTTGAAACCACATTAGGAGCCACACCGCTTGATCTAGGAAGCTGACATTTGGAATAAATTTGCCTTCGGTTCGCGCCGCGCGTTCTCCTTTATGTCTTTTATCAACTGAAAACAGTAGTAATTTGAGTTTTTGAAAGAGAAAAAGTTAGTCGGAGCCATATCAGATCAATACAGTGGTTGTTCGAAGATATTTTTTAATTTTTTGTTCAGAAATTTTTTCTTAATGATATCCTTGTGAAGTTGTGCGTTATTATAGTGAAAAATTCATGATATTTCTTTCTACATATTTGATGATTTTCGGCAAATTTGCTCTCACAACATTTTTATAACAATTAGAGAATATTCTTTATTTACCTTCTAACATTCTAGGTGGCAAGAATTCCCCAGTGCAGAACAACGCGGTAATCAAAGAAACCAGTCTGCATTACTTTGATTTTTCGTCGACTTTGACGTGTTTTATTCGGTTTTGGCTTATTTAAAAGACGCCATGTCGAAGGTTTCCGACTGATGTTGCTTGTCAAACTTGTAAAACCGGAATCGATTCGTTCTAGCACATCTTTAGCTACCTTTACGCGATTGAGTTTTTGAAGAAAATTCAAAGACTTTAGAAATTAGTCTAGCGGCAACGAATTTCATATCCAAAGGAACATATTAAATGGTGCGAATTGATTCATGAGACATAGAATGTTTAACAACCATATTTCTTAAACATTTCCTTCATTTTGTTGATATTAAATTCAAAAAATTTAAAAAATTTTGGAACACATTTCGATTGCATTTGAGAGCAGTCTTAACAGTAAAGAATTTTTTGTTGCTGATAATTTGTAGGCAGAGCTTTTTCAAACCAATTGCATTGAGTCCATATTGGGAGTGTATCATCTCCTAAGTATGAATTGATTCAATGAACATGAGCCCGCATGATGTCTGTCAAATTTTATTGAATTCACTGCATAAAAGTTATGAAGCTAATATTGTATGAGTTAAATCGATCGCAGATGTGAAATGAACATATGAGTTGGTTCAATGAAAGTGTGTCTGCATGATGTCTGCGAAATTTTGTTGAATTCACTGCTTGGAAGATTTGAAGCTAAGAATATATGAGCTAAAATGATCGGAGGTACAGGAGAAGGTTAATTTGTGGCATTGTAAAGTATTAGCGCGAATAGTGTGACCGATCGTGGCGCGATGGTTAGTAAACACAAATATCGTTCGTATAATCGCGAGTTCAGTCTCCGATACTGCCATTGCGCTCACCGCAATGTGTGTGGCGAATATTTCAAGTAGTCGAGTAGTCAAGTATAGTAAATGCTTCTCAAACTGTAATGTTCGAAATCTTCATTAAATTATAGATTCCGTTGAGTGAGTCTAAAAGTAGAATGCTCGTAGGTTACAAACCTTCCCATATCTCATTCATGGGATGAAAGGAAATTTGTTTTCTTGTTTTGTTAGAATAAAATATTTAAGCTGCTGTAGGCAACGAATTAGAAGTGAGAGGATATTTGAAAGCCGGAGTCGGAGTCGGTCAATTTGTTTGAGGGGTGTCGAAGGGGACCTGATAATATGGATCACTTCTCAGACACTCAACACGTACTAGACTTGCAGCTGAATTGAATATGAATGCATGAGAATTAAAATCCGATCTAATACACGTTTTTGGCCTCAAGGACTTATTATTACTATTTTTTGGATAAATAAAATAAATAAATAATAAAATAAGTCGTACGAAGGATTTCTGGTACCCTTCGACGTGGTTAAAATCGACTTTTTAACATTTTATTATGAGCTATAAAGCAATATAGTGGACAAAACCTACGTTGCTAAGGACAACAAATTACGGTGAAAAATCGCTCGGTTTATATAGGAAGTACCGAAAGGAGTGGGTCGCTATAGCCAATTTGTAATCTTCAGCTAAGGATCTGGCAAAGAACAGACTGCGACCAGTTTTAAGAGGTTTCATAAAGATTTATGGCAGTCAACTAACCAGACAGATGGACATTACTTAAATGACTAAGAAAGGCATGAAACAAATTAGGTCAAAAGCTTAAAAAACTTCTTTTTAGGTGCTTTACGTTGTGTCTTATCAAATAATATATTTCTTAATTTCTTCCATTAAAGAACGCTGCGAACGATAAAGCGGCTGTCAACAACCGAAAATCTTCTTCCGTGTTGTATTTTTCTCTTTCTCAAAAATTTTTGTTTTTATTCCAACGGGTTAAGGTATGATAATAGAACGAACTTCTTGCATGAAATCGTAACCTTTTCTTTTTGCTCTATAGAAAAAACACTCATAAAACTCGTTAAGTCTATTTCTTATTGGTCAAATAATCGGAAACCAGATTTTTGGAAAAAACGGTTTTCTGAAAAAGTTGAATAATTAAATACCGCAGACTTATCTGAATATTAGTCACCATAAACTTCAAAATTTCAACAATTTGTAATAAACTTTCACCCTAGTGCACGTACATCCATCTACATATATTATATGTCCAACGTCAAATCAAGTTGCCTTTTCGCAGCACATATGCCAGTCTATGAGCAAAAACATTAATTTTTTTGTTTTGTCGCAACCTTTTGACACGGCGTATTTCCATGTTTGCGAATCTCTGTATGAGTTTTCGATGCATAAACCTGTGTTTGTTGTTGCTGCTTTAGTAGCGCTTGTACTTGTCAAAATTTGTTTGCTAACACAAAGTTTTTGCAACATGTCGTCTCACCGTCACAACTATCGTGAGATATGTAGCGGGGCCAAACATGTAAAATGGCAGATTTCGTTACAACTATGATGTGCTGTGCATGTATGTGAACGTAAATATTTTATAATTAATTGTTTCAACGAGAAAAGTTTTTTCGGGAAATGTTCAACACTTTGAGAAGTTATAAACTGACTTTGATTAAATTCTTCTGGTTGAAAAGCAAAGCAAAAACAGATTTTCTAAACGGTATGTAATAGAGCATAATAGTTAGCTACGTATGGAACTAGTAGGGGATATGAAGCCAGCTGAAGAATTTAAGCAATGGTGGACATGGGAAAACATTTTATGTTTTATATATTTGGCTAACTTACAAATTGTGTAACTTGTTGCAATTCTTTTTCTGTACGGAATTTCTAAAAATGGCATAAAGTTAAGAATTTGTTTGAGAAATTTTTTACCATAATGTAGTTTCCTCTATACAACTTATTTAAAATTGAATCCACCCAGATTAAAATGTCCCATAATAGCATTTCTGTGCGACTTCAAACAAAAATTTCTTAAAAATGTGATTGCGGATTAGGAGTCACCACACAATCTATACATTCTATTGGATTTGATCTCAAAGTTTGCTGGCCACTCTTAATTTGTTCTAGAGGGTAATCGAAATACTTGTTATAATTTTTCTTTTTGTAACTGTTTACCGACTGTTCTGTGGTTGCTGGCATAATTTTTGAAATTTTCACAATATTAAACATGGCAGTCCAAAGTCAGAATCATTAATTAAACTACTGCTATTTGATTGGAACATTTAAGGACATCAACATCATTTCCGAAAATATATGGCAGCAACACACATGCACTCTCGCAGAGTGCTTGGGGAGACATTGCTAATTGGCATAATGATATCTTTTACATGTTGCAATAATATTATGATATGCAAAATAAACAACACCTGAATTGATAATTATCAAAAATAATAGGCGGTGAAGCTGACAAAATATTGAAATTAAAATTCCATATTAAATTAAACTTAATTTAAATTTTCTAAAACACACCTGCCTACATTAACTTTCACATGGGTTCACCGCCTACGCAAATGATCCTTTGCTCGTTTTCAGTTGAGGTTTTATCAAAAGTTTAGCTCAATCTAAACCATGACGAGCAATAACTATAAACTTGATTAAGCCCCTAAAAGTATGCTCCGCATTCAGTTTACTTCAGTGCACTCTTGACGGCTGCTTTGGTATGGTCAAAAATAGTTTAGCACATGAGCATTCTAAAGTTTATTGATTGGATTTTTTTTCGATTTAGTTCGTTTTAATTTTTATTCTAGCCAATGAAAACTAAGTGTGCGTGTGTGTGGGTTTAAAAGTACACGCAAGCTTACGTATACCATATCATTTAAGTAGTACAATCGAAAATGTTTATAACATTTCCCTTCTACACCACAAATGAGATATGGGAGACCATCTCATATTTAGTGAGCTTACTCGCATTTTACTTTTAGACGACGATTCCGAACGTCACAGTTAGAGAAGTATTTAGCAGACTTGCCGTTTATTCGACTACTCGAAGTGCTCGTCAGACACATCGAGGTAACCGCCACTCAAAAAATGCTAGGTGGCCCTATTCGTATTCTGGATTGAACCCGCGATCAAACGAACGATTGTCGCCTAGACCAACCATCGCACCACGGTGGGTATAGAAACAACAACTGGCCGTTAGCTCACATTAAAATACTGTACATCTTAAAAGGTGTAAAGCAAAAGTTATTACGTCATCTGTCGTCGTGACTTTGGCATTTGTGAAGACGGCAGATGCAACATACACTTCAACATCCAATGAACATTTTATTCCTTAAGAACGTGGAATGAAAGGTGGCAAACGTAATCACCCGAATCATAGAAGAATACAAAACGTTAAAAGAAAAATCGGTTAAGTTTGATTGGAAGCTGTTATTTAACATATACATTTACCCCGCAAAGTCACCGCCATATTTTTAACAAACTTCAGGTTCATATCGACTGTGATATTGTAAATATATTTAAAGTAATTTTGAAATTTTATTCTGATTCGTATTTGCTTCATATTTCATATTTGAAACAATAAATCACCTCATATATTGATTCCTTTTCCACCTGAAATGTAGTACAAATCTACATTGATTCTACTCCTCTAGATAATGAAATGGATATTTGGATTCCAAAACCTGAAATGAAAATATAGTTTTTTTCTTAATTCAAATCGGAATTGAAGTCAAATGTAATTTCGTTTCTTGGCAGGATAAAAGGGCTGGCGCCAAATTGGAAATGATAAAGATTTTACAAATAATTTATTTTCTGAATTTACCGGGCTCTCAGAAATGTTCACAATTCAAAAATTGTGCCTGTTTTGTAGTATACGAGTATGTATATAAGCGTAGTTTTTCTAAGTGTACGAGTATATTCCAGAAAGATCGTTAAGGCTCAGAATATTCAACTATCATGTATGTAATATCTTTCTCACTTTATCTGTGACTAGGAAGTTTCTAGAATTACGTTTACGATAGTAAGTTGTTGTTTGTCTCTTTTACACCGATTATATGATCTATTGTTATCTCTTTTTCACCTGGTATGTAGATAAGAGCATGACAGAAGTAGGTTTATGTTAAGCAACACTATTTTGTAAATAAATATGATTGTCTTTATTGCACCCGTTATGTGAATATGCGTTCTCTCAAATCTTTTAGCATTTTCTAGAATAAGTAATTTTATTATGAATGGAGCGACTTTGTGATTTTGAATGAATTAATAAAGTTGATGTTAAAGTGGAAATACGTTCCACGATTCTAAAAAATGCACTATTAAAAATTCCGTTTTGGATATATCGTCCTGGCGGACGAAGTGTCACGACAGTACAGTCAATTGCAATGCGATCTAATGTGAAGTGAAACATATGTAACGATCAAGAATACCACCAAAACAAATTCCCTTGCGTTTCATGAATTAGACACGATAGGGCTGCCAAAATGTTAATTACATTTTTCTGCAAGAAATTAATAAACATAAAAATTAAATTCCCTCAAGAATACCTTCAGTTGCATATTTCGCGTTCCGGACATGGCTGAGCATAAAAATCTTTTCTTGCCCCTCGAATTCGTTTAGGTGAATGATTTTTTATACTTTTAATCCATGACTATCATCGTTTGATGACCAGATTTAGAAGATTTTTATTGTCCTGGATGTGCCGAAGTCCGCAAGGGTTTAACGTGAGTCTCTAGGATATCCAAGTAAAACTTGGACTAACTAGGAAAAGGGGCTGACAATTTTGGTACTATCGCCATTGTCAACCCTTTCTTCGCAGCCAGGAGAAATTGATTATGCTAGTATGGAACATAATCCTCACTGGCGGAGATGAGGCCCATCTTACCACATCTGTAGTACCTTAGAAAGGGTCTGTAGCACCCGGTTGCAATGCAACTCCACTTTCGAGCACAAAATCTCTGACAGCGAGTTTGATATCAACCACAACCCGCGAGATGCTCCTCTAGTGGGGCCTTCACCAAATGGTCAGACGGGAACTTAGTCCCTGGACCTCCTGATCCCCACGCTATCGGCCAATCTCACCGGTTGGAGCTCCCTCTTCCGTTCGGCGACGGTGAACGGCAATCATGAAATATGGACATAGGGAAAACCCCATGCCTGTCCGTACCCCCGGGAGATCAAAAAGACACAGATGACAGGGCACCAGTCCGAGGTCTGCCCGCGTGCATCCCTATCACCCCCGGTACCAGACAAAGCCTCTGGTCGAACTCTGTAGCTAATCTACTCCCAGTTTCAACCTCTTGCGGTCCAGCGATTGGTGCCCCTGTACAAGAGATCACAGCTGCCGACTATCAAGCTTAAAGGGATTGTGGGATCAGTCTGATCCCAACAGTCTCGCAGCCGCTCAACCTCCAGGTCAGACTGCCTTGAAAAGATCAGCAGACCCACTTCCTACAACTATGTCGTGAATGAATCTTGCATTTCAAGCCAACTCACAGCTTTCTTGCGGTAGTAACTAGCAACGTTACCTCGTGGCTCTTTTCATGAGTAGCGGCTAATGTGAGAGGAAACACCCTCTGCTGGATGGATTTACAAGCTTTATAAGATATACTTAGGCTGACAATGTGAATAGGACATATATTGATAGTCTGCAATCTTTATGATGATTAGGAAAGGTTATACCTGAGGCATCTACTGCACCTTAAAGCAATGAATTCGAATGTAAGCGGATTCGTGAACATCTTGCGTTACTGTTTAAATTATAATTCGCATCATAGTGAACAGGCCAAAGACGGTGATACCAAATTAATAATTTATGATCGCCTAGTAGAAATAAACGACATCTGCTCTGGCCACGACACTGAAATTGTTCTAAAATAGTTTAGCGTTAAAGTAGAAAGGGAAGATGAACTTAGTTCAATGGTGTGAAATACCGTAACTTCCGATAAGGGATTTAGGCTGGTACGAAGCTACAAAATATCCACAAGCAACTTGATTATGACTTAATCAAAATTTGGAGAATTAAGTCAATCATCAATCAAACAAATCAATAGATGGAAGGTATACTTTTAATGTTGCTGAAGATCATGTGATCTGTAAGATTGAACATATCGGAATATTTAAGTGTGCAAACACAAGGAAAGCCAAATTATAGCAATGGCCTATTCCGAAATACTCTTATACTACACAGTGCCACCATATTGGGCGCTTAGAACTATGAAGAATATAAACATTGCAAAGGCAACAAAAGGCAACTATAACGAGAAGTAAATGATAGAAGCGATTGTGCAAAGAACGAAAGGATTTAAAAAGTTGAAAAAAATTCTGTCATTATTTTGCTTACATAAATAATATCTAAACTATATCAAAAGGTCTTTCTCCAAATTTTATACCCCAATATTGAAGCAAACCATGCAATACCCAAGCACTAATTTGGGTTTCGAAAGGGTCATGGAACGATAGAAAAAGTACACCGTATACTAACCCAGATCAGAAAAACATTCGACAATCAGAAATATTGCTCAGCTCTCCTTATAGACGTTTTTCCAAGCCTTTGATAAAGAATGGCACGAAGATCTCATTCACAAATAAGTTTCTTTTCCATCGACAAACACCCACAAGCTGCTGGAGAACTATCTCAAGGATCGATATTTTGTAGTTAAATCTAAGGACTCTGTTTCAACTCAAAGAAATATTTTAGTAGGAATTCGCCATGGTAGTATACTAGGCCCTGTACTACCTATATATACCATTTACACCTCTGACATGCCTGTTCATTCAAACGTCAACTTTCGCTGATGACACTACATTCATGAGCACTAGCACTTGCCCATTAATGGCTTCTAGACAACTGCAACCTCACACACATAAACTAGAACCTTGGCTCAAAAAGTGGAAGATAAAAGTAAATGCCTCTAAGAGTGTACAGATTACATTCTCTCTTAGACAGAATAAATGCCCAGCCCTCACTATTCACAGTAGTACCATACCCGTTCAAAACCATATTAAGTATTTGGGTATTTACCTTGATCGACTTTTCACCTGGAAATATCACATTTACTCAAAAATCACTCAACTGAAGTTAAAAATGGCTTAACTTCACTGGTTTGTTGGCTCCCAGTCCACTATCAGTTTGGAAATAAAATCACCATGTACAAAACCATATTGAAGCCAATATGAACATGTGGCATCCAGTTTCGGGGAACGACATCGGCTTCTAACATAAATAAGCTACAGAGAAGACAATCAAGAATACTGCGACAAGTTTGTGGTGCTCCATGGTATATTAGGAATGATAACATATACAAGGATTTAAACATTCCTTATATTTCCGAGGAAATAAGAAAATTAAGCAGGTCATATATATCGAAGTTGTCCTCCACTCGCTCAAAACCTTTAACATTTTCCCAGTCATATCCGGCTAAGAAGGAATGGCATGCTAGACTTGGTCCTGTGATACAAAATTCGGCTCGCCAAAAATAAGATCCGGTAATGGCAGGATACTTTAGTATAAGATAGGATTAGGATTTGAATATTTATTACGAATTTCAAAAGAACGATTCAATAAAGGAAACTGAATAGAAAGAAAAAATTATTTTGCGAAATGCTTCCCCTTTAAGGAAGAGGATTGAAATCTACTCACAGATGGAAAAAACACCTGCAAGTTTGTGGTCCCGGAAGAAAACACAAGCAAAAACATAATGCAGTTTATATCGTAAATGATGGCAAAACCATTAGGCCACCGAGAACAGCCTCATTGAGGGGTCAAAATATATAAGACTAACGGATAGCCAGACGTCAGAACTGCATAGGCAATGATTGAAATATCGGAATATTTCATAATGCCTTTACATAACATGACGCCCTGCCTTTAAATAACATGATATCAGTATTTTAAGAGTTATATAGAAGTTGCTGTCGATTAGATATTTTTTTGGATCTTATTGTAAATCGACAAGATGTTTACACTGCAACAGATTCAAGAGAAACAACTCGATAAGTATCAACTTTTGTGTCGATTAGATTTTTGGTTGGATTTTATTGTTAATCGACAAGTCACCAGATATTCACACTGCAACAGATTCAAGAGAAACAAATCGGTTCGTATCAACTTTTCGTCAAATATGAAGCTGTCTTCAAAGTTTATAGGTCCTTGTAGAACTACGACGATGGATGCAAGTTCTTCAGTTAAAAAGAAACGAATTTCCTTTACATGCCATGAATGAAATGTGGGAGAGCCTTTCACATTCAGTGACCATACACTAGAATACTCGAAATATTCGTCAGACACAAAGAGGTGATCGCCGCTCAAATAAAGGTAGGTGGTTGTATACGGTATTGATTATTTATAATTTATAACATGTACGAGTAATTTCGTTTCAGGAAAAATGCATCAATGTGCAAAGTAAGCTGCTATTTCGAATATAAATTAGAAATAAATTTCTAATATACATTAAATAAGTTTACAATATTAAAAGCGAAACAAAACAGAACTTTTGTGAAGACCCCTAATACTCCAAGATTCATATCTTTCATTGAATTGCACCAAATTCAGCAAAATATAGCAATCATCGGATATTTAGTAAATTTAGTTCTGCTAATAAAACTGAACACCGCCACACCTATGAATTCGTCTATAATTTCTAAGCGGACGTCTTCAGAGTATTATAATTTTGATTCTTTCGTTGTCATTCAATTTAAAGCATATTTACTCACACTCACAGCTTTGCACCAACACAAAAGTATGTTGAGTGAACGTACATGTATGGTAGTTCACCTCATTGAAATTTCTGTATTGGTTTTCTCAGGATACCAACATCCAGTTACCAAGCTGCCTTGATTATTAGAATATAATTATTTTGCTGTGGATAAGTTATCCTCGAATGCTGCTTTGATGATGCTCGTTTTATATTACATAACGTAGTTTATAATGACTTCATAAAATCAAAGCAAAATCTATATTTAGACCAACTGATACATTAGTCATACTTAATAGATTTCGTCGCTACTGCAAATGAAGAAGATAAAATCGTTTAATTCGATATCACCACATGACGTTACTGCAGTACGATTTAAATTCGATTTTAATACTTTACGTAACCAGTGAATGTTCAAACACTACAGCAGTTTTATATTGAATCCCTGCAGATATATGCATTCATGTACTTTTTTCAATTATAATCGTCCATGATTTCATGTGGCGAATTTATCTGGACATTGCCACAACATTGAAATCTGTCTATGGGATGGGCAGTGCTGTAATCATTCATCAATGTTAATTTAATATCTTTCAATGCATAAATAGTGTGTACGGCTGTCTGTGTTTGCGTACGAGTGAATTTTATTTAATGATGAAATGTGTAATAAATACACATCACATTTTTTTCCGGTATTAACCAAACATTATGCTCACTTTACTGTTGCATTCTCTGTAACGGAAACCATTCTTTTCTCTCGTACAAACGAACAAATATCAACCCCGTAGGCATAAGCATCGTTATAACCTGGGCCACCAAATTGGGGCCAATGAAAGGGTTGGGATTGGAATCGAGCAGGAAGCACGGGGCGAGAGGAAACAACACACGCCATCAACATCATTGACTTTGGCATGTAAAATTGGCTTAACTATATCCGGCGGAAGTTAACTGACAGCCATCCAACCAGTCAGTCAGTCAGTCCATATGCAGACATACATACCCACACGCACACACGCTCATACACCTACCAATGGCCGCACATTAACATGTGTTTGCGTGCGTACACATGGGTGCATGTGTTGGTAAGGATCCATATGTTTGCATCATATTTGCATTTTAATTAAAAATTTGTGCTTGACCATCTTTAGTTAACGTTTGAAAGAGGGGTGAGTGATGGGTTGCTGTGCGTGTTTGTATGTGTGTGTGGTGTAGGGGGTTATATTCAAATACAGTGCAACACGCATATAGAGAACTCGGTTATAACGGACTTTGCTTATAATAGACTTTGCTTCAACTTTTCATAGTAATTTTCATGTATACAGAAAATACATTTAAAAGGGACTGTTTTTAAAGCCAACACTTTATTAGTGCAATGATGCAATTTTCTACATTTATAACGAACAATAAAACTCGTTCTGAATGAAACAATTTCATATATGGAATTCAACAAATGCAATTCAGATAACGCGTGCTGTTAAGCAAAATGTCACAGAAAGGGGTAATTAAAACATTTTTAAAATGACCGTTTAGGTTCGACAATGTATTGTATATAGAATATTTGATTTCCTAGCTGTGGTGTTCAAATAATATAAAATTTATAGAATCTGCACCTCAAAGTGACTCCAGACTTCCACTTGTTGGCAACTGAAAAACTTTGCTCCTTGACTTGCCTTGTTGCCATCGCTAAATATGAGGGATGAAAGACAGAATAGAAAGAAACGGAACTCATCAGATGTTAACGACTCAGACAAGCGATATGAGGCCAGTGCTCATTGGGGTTTTTATTTACGATAAATATTTTCCTAAACGGCCGGACGGACTGCTACGTAACTTCGTGCACACACATTTGAAGTGAGGACGAGCTTAAAGTCTGAGTTAGGATCTTCAAAGTTTAATAGAAATTTTAAATATTCCGATTTTGGCGATTTCAGCAATAAAGAGGACTGAATATTTGGTTTCCCAGCTGTGATTTTCAAATTATGTTAGGAAAGCAACGTTAAACTAAAATCTCTTGGAAACTCAAGGACCCTACGTGGTTGTATCTGGACTCATCTCATTGCCATAGCCAAATGTGAGAAAACAATGACTCAGTTGGCAATGAAAACGTAACAGAACTGGAAGAAATGGAACCTCCCCTCAAACGATGATGACTGACTCAAAAGATATAACATGATTTGGAACAAACGAAATAGGTATACTCCTAAACGGTTGGACTAATTTTAAAACAGTAGTACTGAAGAGGTGTAATCTTTCAGTCTCAATAGTGGGAATTTACAGTGGAGTACCTCGGAAAATTTCGTGCCT
Source organism: Philornis downsi (assembly GCA_019455685.1). Lineage (NCBI taxonomy): Eukaryota > Metazoa > Arthropoda > Insecta > Diptera > Muscidae > Philornis > Philornis downsi. The sequence goes on along the minus strand of JAHXMU010000119.1, from coordinate 470,972 downwards.
GAATTGATTGCGACATGAACGTTTTAATCGGACTCTTCCTCAAAAATTTACTAAAATGTGCATGTTATCTTGTATAGCTTGGATATAAACCCTTTCGAAACATTTTTCAATGCAGAAATTAATTTTTGGCGACGGCACAGACATCTGGGTGCCAATGATTAGTTCTGGAAGATCTCGAGGGAAAACTGATCCACAATATATACGGACATAATCATTGTTACGAGCTGTATGATCCGCACTGCAATACAACAATTGCATTGGCTCTGTTGTTTTGTGCGGTTAGAAGAATATTCTCTACCACTATCGGCAACAATAAGGTCGTCGGACAACGCAGAAGATGATGATCAAAACTACGGTGGCAAGAATGAATGCGACCACACAGGATGGAAAGACGTAGTATTACCTCCTCTGAACGGCTCGTAAAATCTAATTGTAAGTAAGAGAGTAAAACAACATCAATCATATGTAGGTTATCTCTTATGGAGATTTAGAACTACTTTTCAATGCGAAAACTCCGTTTTGGCAACACTACGCGCAAAAAGTTGTCAAGGTATTGCAATTTAGAATTTCACTATTCACCTGTGCCAGTGTGAAATTTCATTCAAGCCGATCTTGCCGATTAGGAGCATCGTATTCATTTTCCATACTTTTTCCACAATAGACTTAACGGAAATCTACGTAGCCCTGTTGTAGCCACGACCTATTATAATAAACTCGCCCTACTTGAAATACTTCCGACTCGCAGTGGAAAAGAAAATCCTTGGTATAACGAAGAAGGGATCAAATTATTTGATCATAGAAATAATTGAAACACATACAGTGAAGGGATGTTATGAGAAGACTGGGAGAGCAACGGTGTAGAAAGTTGCATGTATTCGGTACAGGGATGGAGAACAAAAAGGCTACCAAAAGGTAAAAAGGAGCTCTCCTCACAAGGATAATGACGGAAATGTAGTCAGAGACACTCAGACCATGTTGCAAATATGAAGAGAACACATTTGCAACTTGCCATTTCCGAATAACATCACAAACAAGGAAATATTCCCGAAGGATACGATGGTATAAACTAAACCAAAATGATATCGGAATAAAAACATTGCGTCATAAGATCAACAAAGGAGCAAATATCGAAGTCATGTCGGCAGAGTGGTTGGACACCAATGGAGATGAGTTGGTAATGAGAATACACAGTCGATTTAAACGGAAATGAGTCAGATGTTTGGGAACTCATCATGTTATGTTCTGTATTTAAAGAAGGAAATCCGGGTAAAGTATGCGCCAGTAACATCTACGGTCCATCCAAGTCTATGGCGTAGAAGTTTAATAACTGTACGACCCAACCTAATTAAACCGTACCAGCTTGACTTCATGCCTGACAAATCTAGTCAAATATTCAAAGTGCGATAAACTTATACAGCAAAATTTATACGAAGACATGACTGAGTTTGGCATTCCTGCAGAACTTATACTTCCTTGTAGGATCACGCAAAGTCCTTTACCAAATGTGGATGAAGACAGGCCCTCCTCAACATACCTCTGGGGATAATTGTGACAAAAGCTATAGTAAACGGGACCGATACATTCTTCAACAAAAGCGAAACCATCTCAAGAGGTGAGAAGCAGTCAGTCAAAATGTGGGCTAGCCGGTAAGTTAGTATATCGTACGTTTCGACAATCAAAGAGCTTAAGGGCTGCAGCGTGAATGTTGACAACTACAATTTTGATATGGTGGATCTTTTCATCTTTCTCGGCCAAACTGTCAATACCAGCCGGGTGATTAGGATAAGCATATTGCTTGTAATTTGTTGTTATTAGGGAAAGATAATTTATTTAATAAAAAAATACCTCTTTTGCATTCATATCCTAGTGATAAAAACTACATTTGGAGGAGCAGATTATCAAATCTTTGTGCTAAGAGTTTCATCACAGAAGCGCTTGGAATACTTACCTGCGATCAAAATTACTTAAAATAAATTTACAATATCACAGTCGAAACGAACCTGAAATTGGTTAAAAATATGGCGGTGACTTTGGGTAAATTTATAGGTTAAACTACAGCTTCCAAACAAACTTAACCGATTTTTTTAACGTTTCGTTTTCTTCTATGATTCGGGTGATTACGTTTGCCACCTTTCATTCCTTGAGGAATAAAATATTCATTGGATGTTGGTGTGTATGTTACACACACACCGTTTTCACAAATGCCAAAGTCACGGCGACAGATGACGTAATGACTTTTGCTTTACACCTTTTAATATGTACAGTATTTTAATGTGAGCTAACGGCCAGTAGTTGTTTCTATACCCACCGTGGTGCGATGGTTGGTTTAGGCGACAATCGTTCGTTTGATCGCGAGTTCAATCCAGAATATGAATAGGGTCATCTAGGTTTTTTTGAGTGGCGGCCACTTGGAAGTGTCTGACGAACACTTCGAATAGTCGAATAAACGGAAAGTCTGCTAAATACTTCTCTAATTGTAACGTTCGGAATCGTCGTCTAAAAGTAAAATGCGAGTAAGCTCACTAAATATGAGATGGTCTACCATATCTCATTTGTGGTGTGGAAGGGAAACGTTATATACATGTTCGACTGTACTCCTTATATGATATGGTATACGTAAGCTTGCGTGTACCTTCAAACTCACACACACACATACATTAAGTTTTCATTGGCTAGAATAAAAATTAAAACGAACTAAATCGAAAAAAAATCCAATCAATAAACTTTACAATAGAATGCTCATGTGCTAAACTATTTTTGACCATACCAAAGCAGCCGTCAACAGAGCACTGAAATAAACTGAATGCGGCTTAATAAAGTTTATGGTTATTGCTCGTCATGGTTTAGAATAAGCTAAACTTTTGATAAAACCTCACCTGAAAACGAGCAACGGATCATTTACGTAGGCGGTGAACCCGTGTGGCAGGTAATTTAGACAAGTGTGTTTTAGAAAAAAAAGTTAAATTTAATTTAATATGGAATTTTGATTTCAATATTTTTTCAGTTTCACTGCTTATTATTTTTGATAATTATCAATTCAGGTGTTGTTTATTTTGCATAACGTAGTATTATTAAAACATGTAAAAGATATCATTATGCCAATTAGCAATGTCTCCCCAAGCACTCTGTGAGAGTGCATGTGTGTTGCTGCCACATAATTTCGGAAATGATGTTGATGTCCTTAAATGTTCCAGTCAAATAGCATTAGCTTAAATCAATGATTCTGTCTTTGGACGTTGACAGATTTAATATTGTGAAAATTTCAAAAACTATGTCAGCAATCACAGAACAGTCGGTAAACAGTTACAAAAAGAAAAATTATAACAAGTATTTCGATTACCCTCTAGAACAAATTAAGAGTGGCCAGCAAACTTTGAGATCAAATCCAATAGAATGTATAGATTATGTGGTGATAAATAATCCGCAGCCGTTTTCAATCATATGTTTAAGAAATTTTTGTTTGAAGTTGCGCAGAAATGCTAATCTGTGTAGATTTAATTTTAAAAAAATTGTACAGAGGAAATTACATTATCGCAAAAATTTCAATCAAGTGAACTGGCATACACATTCAGCAAGCATTATTATGGCGGAAGAATACGCGGGGCGCCCAAATGGTCGTGGCCTTTAAAAAATTATGAAAAATTATAGAGGGATCATTGATCTTTGCATACTTGGTGTAATTCAATAGAAGGTACAACCAACGGCATAGTTATTTTCGTTTTCTGCAAAGCATTCCAAGTATTAGTAATGCAATGCGATGGACAAAAATACAGATTACCGTGACAGGCTAATTGGAATTTAAAGGGGAATGACTGAAATTTGGTAAATTTGTGTTGGATGTAATAGAAGGGATATAAAAACACCGCTTCACCTTACTTGACTTTGCTTCAGCTTTGAAAATTCGCTCGAAATTTGTAGAAAATTAATGAAAGAAAAGTGATAAAGCAATCAATGTTCCGCAGGAAAAAATTGCGTCAAAGGAAGTTAAAAAGATATGTTGATGGCGGTCCAAAAGTGGTAAAAAAACGGATAATCATCGATGAATTTAACATGGGGTTGTCATAGGAGGGATGCTGTTGTTTTTGACACATTTTCACCAGATCCAGATCCAATGAAGACTCTTTAGATAATTTTTATGACAACTTTCTTCTTTAATCACATTCACATAACTATTTAATGTAACCTATTAATGCAAAAGAAAAGAAAAGAAATACTGAAAATGTTTAATATTCTTACAACGATGGTAGATTATGCACCCCTAATTTCTTTGTAATTCGTCCACTCCTTTTGTTGGACCATTAACGGACCCAAATTTATTAAGTAGAACTGAAAAAGAAAAATTAAAAGTTAAAATGAAATTAAATATTTATGAACCAAACTGGTTATTTGTTTGCAAGGCCCTTGAAAGGGACCCGATCTTCATTTTTTTCCAAAGCAAAAACAATGCAATTGAAGCAAAAAATCTGGCTTGTGCAACCGAAAAAAATAAGAGATTACAGGAGAGAAAAATCATTTTATTAAATTTTCGATCTTTGGCTGCGTTTTGCCAAAATATCAGACTATGTCAAACTTTATTAAATTTTATAAAAAATTACAAGCGATATCTATCATATGCCAGGCAATTGGGCAACTAACTAGAAGGACGGGCATCGACCACATGGATGCAAAATATATAGAATACATTTAGGCAACAAACAGCTGGCATTTTTAAAGGTTTTTTTTTGGCGCCGCATCAAATGATATAACATTTCTATTTCTTCAGGTGAAGGCATAAAAGTGGCATTACATTTTTCCAGCCTCATTCCATTTATTGCCTTCAAAGTGAAAGTTTGAATTTGTTCTATCTTTTCAGGGGTAATTGCGCCGGAATTTGGAGTGGTCCTAAAAGGTAGGTTCTAAAGGTAGATATACTCGTAAATTAACACTTTCTGTGTTTATTCTTTTAACTGCGCTACTTGAGGAGTGACTTCTTTATTCAAATATTAAAAATTACCTCCCTTAAACTTGACACCCGATTCTTAATGATAACAACCTACTAACTAATTATGGTATTACTTCCGGCACGACGTTTGCGATCGGTGTTCCAGTTGTGACACGCTTAACAGCGTCTGCATTATTCATTATTAACCCACCAAACAGCAGCATTCACTTGCATAGGACGATTCATATAAAGAGACGAATATTACTTTCAGTAGATCAAATTGAAATTAAGTTTAAGTAGGTCAAAATGCTGTTTTTAACTATTTATTGGTTTTTCATGAAAACTTAAGTTTTAACCCAGTATGCCAGCATTTGGGGGTGAGACTAGTAGGCTGTGTTAAACTTTATATTAACCTCTTCTCTATAATCCAAAAGTATAAACTGATCGTTTTTGTTTTGGTAAAATACTGTTTTTTTAATTCAAACAGTATTTTATCAAAACAGAGTATTTAGGCTCAGTTTTCTTTAAAATCAATCAGTGTGTCAATGTTAAAAAATATTGAATCAGGTTATAACTTTGCGTGCCTTTTAACATTTAGAAGAAAAACCAACAGAAAGGATTGATCTTTGGGGACAAAAACGCGGAGTCACACATAATATTATATACAAGTATGCTGAAGTTATTCCGCTTGAATGGTGGGGTGCGCATTTTAATCAATAAGAAAAAAAGACTTCTGCTACTGTGTTGGCAATGTAAGACCATCTATATTTTTCAAAAAAGTCATTACTTATTCATTAAAATGTTATTCATAATCCTCGAAGGACGCGATTTGGCCGCCTTCTCGTAATGCCTTCAAAGCGTGATGCGATTTACGTTAAATTTCTTTAACCGCCTCTAAATGGTGTCACTGGAGGGGTCTTTTAAAGTCACACGGTCGCTAAATTCAGCGACTAAGATGGCAGTAGAACGATAATGGTTGAATTTTTGGTGGAAGCTCACTAAACCAACCCAAGGAGAGATGGCGCATTATCGTGGTGCAAAGCCAAAAACTGTCTGCCCTTAAATTTTGTATTTTTTCTGCAAATAGCTAGGAACGAGCATGGCATACATCTCAAATAATGCTCCTTGTTAATGGCTTGGCTCTGAGGAAGAAACTCGTAACACGATAATCAAAGAAAACTCTCAGCATAAAAATAATTTTTGAGCAACTTTGGCGCAATCTTTGCTTTACCATTGGTACTAGTTGGATATTTCTGGATCATACGTACAGACCAAGGTCTCATCTTCTGGTAAAATAATGTAATTATACAGTACTGGCAGCCAGTTTATAAAAAAAAAAATATAAAAAAATAATAATAGAGCGTTTTTAGTATGCTTTGGGACTGGCCCAAAGTATTTGCTACAATAGAGGGGTCCATTTTAAACATCGTTATCATTAGCGAGGACCCTAATTGTTAATCGCCGGTTTCCAAATCTTGGATTTACTGAATGTGACTTTCATCGGTAAAAGTTCATGGTAGTGCGGGGGCATTCTTGGTCCTGAACTGATTATCTAAGCTGTAAACATTTTTTTCCGATAGAATCTTCCGCAACATTATATAGATTTTCATCGCAGAAACTCCATTTCGTTCACAGAATTTAATGACAAATATTTGTTCAACAAAATCACACATTGTAAAAATCGCTGAAATCACCTTATTTGCATCGAACAAAATCAAGCGTAGCTCAAACATAAATGACGTTTATCATGTGAAATTTAGGGAAGCGATGGTTTCTACACGCGACTATTGTTCACGTGAACCCAGGTTCAACTCTTCATACAGCTATCTAGCATTATTTGAGCGGCGGTCAATTCAATGTATCTAATGAACCCTTTGAGTAGTCGAGTAATCGACAAGTCTTTTAAATGCTTCTCAAACTGTGACGTTCGGAATCGTCGTTTAACTATAGGTCCTGTTGAGTGAGTCTAAAAATAGAATAAGTGTAAGCTCGCAGAGTGTGAGAAGCTTTTCAATGTCTCACTCATAAGATGCAAGCGAATTTGTTATTTCTTTTGTTTGCCACAGTGCTAGAAACTTAAGAAAAAAGTATTTTTGACATTCGATGCATCCGTGTAATTAATATTAAAGATGGTTTTACTTTCTGAATACAGTGGTAGAACATAAATTCGACAGAAAAATAAATTATTATATTGCATATAGTTATTAAAAATTTTTGGGGTTGTGCATTTTCCCAACCTGATTTAAGCTATTTGCAAAGAGTTTAGTCATGTTTTGGTGAATAAAAATTATTATCTCAATATCTGTTTGACCATTTATTTCATGGAAGCTCCTTTCTATTCTATGGTGTGACTTACCAGAAATGGTTTTTATCCGAATACAATGCAAAAACGAGGGGCTGCGTGGACTCTATTAAGTGTTTAATAAGCTCGTTCTTTGGAGTTGTTTTGCATTTTGCCCATAACTGAGTAATACAAATATTTCGCAGATGGACTGATTACTAAAATTCAGGAAAATTTTAATACATTTAAAGTTTTCTATTTTTTTACAACTTTAATTTGTAAATCTCCGTTAGGTTTGGCAAATACGTTTCTCAATTTGGTAAAAAAAATGAATTAAATTATCAAGGCCGGAACGTTCTTTTCTATGTGACCGTGGTGCCCATTACCGCAAATTTGTGGGCACCCGTTCAGTGCACTACTTATGTATATCAAAACTGGTCGTTTTACATAATTTTTGCATAACACCTCGAAAATTATACTTTTTGTCCGCATTGTCTAAAATGTGTGGATATTTAATCGTCTTGTAAAAATGAAATTCTCTTTCTTAGCGTTATTACAGATAGGCAAGATTGCAATGCACTCATTCTATCTCGTCTATGCATATTCACTCACTTCCAAGTTATGCCATTTCAATTGTGTTGATCCTTCAGCAGCATCCTTTATTAATTGTGGATTCATTCAATGTCTTTCGAAATTATAATATAAGCGTGTGTTCATTCATATGCACAGATGTCTGTGGGTTGCGTATACAAGTGTGCGGTCTCCGATCAGAAGCAGTTGTGCACGTTTCGTGTCTTCACCATCTATCTGGAAATTACAGTGCGTATACGTAATTAACAATCCAATTTAAGATTAATATCAATCATACGCCGGAGAGGCCGGCTGGTGCTACAACTTCTTAGGTGAAGAAAAGCATGTGTGTGTGCATGTGGAAAGCGCAATTGGCAAACGGACATTTCGCCAGCTGCTATGAAATGCACACTCACATACACACACACACACACACACACACATACACACATATACCAACACTCACACACTCTAAAACATTTGCAACCGCTTACATATGCAGTGTTGATTAGTTTAAAATGCAAATTACTTTGGGGCTTTTTGTGTGCGATATCTGCAAATGTTCAACGTGTCTGTGAAACTTTGCTTAATAATGCATCAACAATCACTAACGTCAACATTTCAAATTGGAGCCGTAGAAAAACAGAAACAGCGCAACGTCTGTTAGACGGCCTTTTCTTTTTCTTTTTTTTGTCTTTTTTTTTTTTTTTGTTGCTGCCAGCTATTGTAATAAGCTTAAAAAGTGTCTCTTCCTGCCAATATCAATGCCGTTCTTTGACGTATTTAGTGATTCCTTTTTGCATTCTCTCTTCACGATAAGCTTATCAATTACAAAATGTCTATGTGCATACATAGTAGCAGCAGCCGCACGTGTGTCTCTCCAACTGTCAATACGCATTATCTTTCAAACAGAATTTGCAAGTACCACATTAAATGCGATTAATTATCATCAAATGGCTTTGCCAGCATCAGCATATGCTAATAGCTTGTGACTAAAGTAAAATGCAAAAAAGTGAAACCATCACAACATAGTAGTTGGCTATAAAAAACTTTTAAATTTAGCAGTCACTTTATAGCATCATGTCAGGCATAAGGTAAAACTATAAATGGCTGGTTGAAGTACCAGCCCACTATCAATCATATGAAAATCAGTTGTATCCTATGAATGGGATATGAAAGAGTTTTTTACATTGACAGAGCTTGCGTGCAAATTATTTTTAGTCATTTTTTTTAATGGAACCAACTGCACAATGGCTACTTAAAATTTCAGTTTAACAAACTACTATGTTTATGAAACCAGTTGGATTGTTCATCCGCACATCAAAGTAAACGTCTATCAATAAAAAACAGGCACCCAAACCCAACTCAGAACCCAAACCTGTGACATGGTAATCGAGAATGCTAGCCATCCTACAGGAAGCATAAATCCAAACGGAAATAAAATTCTGGGAACCTTATAAAGACTTTTATTTATGGAAATGCACTAGAAAGGATGAGACATTTTGCAAAAGATTTGAGACTGGCCGATGTTCTCGAGAAATACCAAGCTGACATCAAAGCCATCCAAACGATGTGATTGACAAGGCATGATTGCAATATTCGTAAAAGCTGTAATATCCACAAGGTGGTTGATAAATATCGCTACCAAGATATTACTTAATATAGTTGAAAGAGATTTTTGTGAAATATGCTGAAAGAGAATAATTTTCAGTTCCGCGGAATGTTCCGTTCATCACAAAAACCGTGACATTCACAGGGTGACTAATGAATGTTGCTGCTAAGATATTACCTAACGATGTTAAAAGGAGTTTGCTTTAACTATGCTGAAAGAGAATATCTTTCAACTCTGTGCGAGGTACCATTCGCCACAGAAACTGCAACATGCACAAGGTGTTCGATGGATATTGCTACCAAGATATTACTTCAAGGTGATAAAAGATTTTCACTTGAACTATGCTGAAGTAAATCTCTTTCATCTTTCATCTTTGTGCGAGGTTGCATTCGACATAAATAATTATGAAATCCACAAGGTGGTTGGTGAATACTGCTGTCATGATGTTACTGTGTTTGCTTGATTTATGTTGAAAGAAAATACCCTTCAACTTTGTCCGTTCGCCACAAAAATTGCGACATGCACAGGGTGTTTGATGAATATTGCTACCAATATAAAGGAGTTTAGCTTGCACTATGCTGAAGGAAATCTGTTTCATCTTTGTGCGAGGTTACACTTGATACAAAAAAATTGCTACACAGGATGGTTGATAAATATTGCCGCCAAGATGTTACCTAAAGTTGTTGCAAAAGATTTTCGTGAAATATGCTGAAAGAGAACAACTATCAGTTCTGTGCAATGTGGCATTCATCGTAAAACCTGTGACATCCAGAGGGTCGTTGATGAATATTTCTACCAAGACTACCTAAGGTTGTTGAAAGGGATTTGCAAAGAATTTGAAAGAGATACTCGTTCAGCAAATTTCAAGCTGGAAGAGTATCCCTCTCAACTCCATGTGGTTTCACCAAAATGGTGCTACTTGTCACATAGCCAGGCCGGCTATGTCAGAATTGTCGCTGAGCTTGGAACCGAGGAAGTGTAGACGAGATCGCTTCCAAATTGTATTTAGCAAACCTTAAAACACAATTTTGACCAATGTAGAGAGAGCGAGCCAGCGGAATTCTTTTCTATGTGCATCAGTTAAACTAGTGGATTAAAAAGTCATAGAAATAAATAAGCAATAGAATCCATAGTTGTAGGCAATGTAAAGGTATGAATTTTAGAAATAGTAATTGGAGCAGTAAAACTGAAAAGTCCAGGACATGGACAATGTACGGGTTGGAATATTTGAAATTGTGCACACAGTTGGAGGATACTACCAAAAATTCCATGAATTGGGATAACTTTTAACCAACAATTGCCTTCGGTTGGCGATTACATTGTAAAAATGTAGAAAATTATGCTCTACATGGACATATTTTTTGCACTGAATCTATTTTGACAACTATGTCACTGGCAGTACTGTGCGTGCCAAAAGAGTCTTTTCTAAGTGAAAATCCGTATTCTAATGTAGTTTTCAAAAACTATGGCCTCAATTGGGGACATCCTTGACAAACGGGATAGGAGGAGAAGACGTTCGCGTCAGCAGCAGTTGGAATTGAATGCAACTCTTTCATTTGGTGAATAAATAGTGAAACTGGAAAAACCTCTGTTTGTTTAAAGGTGGATATAGTTTGCGCTATTGTAACACCTGTGATCCACAGTGTAGAGTGCCAATTCATTATCAGAAAAGTAGGCACGACGGAAACGACCCCTTTTAATACATAATATATCGATTATAACTGATTTTTTTTAATTAAAAATCATACTTTTAGTATATTTCGATAACCGACCATACAACTAAAGCGATCCAAAAAAAATCAGTTCAAGAAAATTAGTTCTGAGTTAAGATATTTTGTGATAAAACTGTAAAATTTGGTTTTATAACGAAATTCTATATGCACAAAAAGAAAAAAATTACTGACCGATTCAGCGTTACTAATAACAGTTTCCTCATTAGCGTCTAAGATGGATTCAGAATTCAGTAAAATAAAACTTTGCTCTTTTCAATGTGAGGCAATTCTAAGATTATCTTATCCTATTCTATTTACTAATTAAACCTGTAGATACTAATTTGTTCGATGAATATGGTAGGTATTGTTACCGCAATTGTTAAAACACAACCAGCAAGAATTTCGGATTATGTTGGAACTGAAATTTATATAGAATTTATCGGGCGAGACTTAAATTTCCATATTTGTTGGTGTATCCAATAACATCAGCATCGATTTCGTCAGGTAAAGCCTATTTTGTGATCATTAAAATACCTAAAACAAACCAAGATGACAACGTCGAAACAGGCAATAAATATGAGTTTATTTTCTATTCTTGCACTTTTTAAACAATTAAAATGTTCAAAATAATTCATGCTTACGCAAGTGACTATTAGAAGATGCCAACAACCACTTCATAAATTGAAATAGCAAAACCAACTCATTGAAACTTTTAGATCTTTTACCCAAATGGATTTCATGTACCAGTACGCCGGTGACCTGTACCTCATAAAGTTGTTAGGTAACACAAGCCATGATAAATGTCAGCCTTCCGTTAGACGGAAGTAAATATTTGTTCAAAAGTCTACATCCTATCGGACGACATCACCAAATCCTAAAAATAATACCACTTACGTGCCACTGAAGGACACAACTGACAACTTCCTCTCCCTCTCTCCATCATGGCGATACACCAAACGTAATATGGCTGAATGGAGTACGGGATATGCTAGATGCAGCCATAAATGTACGCATCATTTGCACACAAAGGCACTTGCACAGCTGTGCAGTTTACGGTTTTGCATTTCTTTCGTGGAAGGACAAAGTATGAAGTTGAATATTATATCGCCCAAAAGTATGCTTCGGCTGCATCAATTTTACTTAAGTCTGTACGAGAAAATGTTGACAGGTTGATGTTTCTCAACAAAATGCAGATTTAATAAAACTTATCATACAGACACACACACACACACCAGTGTATTTTTACTGAGACGACAAGAAAGAGACGATATGACACGTCTAGAATGAGGAGATCCCTGCTTTGTGTACTGGTCCCTCCTCTATAGTTTCACATAGGGATGAAAAAAAGGACACTCTAAGTCGCTTTAAACTGTAAAAGTATAACTTTTTCAATTTGTTATACGAACGAAGGTCGTCAGAAGCAAAAGAACGCAGTGATCGGGATGTGGGGGACGAACAGTATTTAATTTAATGTTTTCAAATACCATCACCAAATACCACACTCAGCTGTGGGGATGATAATGCAAGTTTGCTGAAGTGATTGCGAACTGTTGTCTATAAGACACTGCAAACAATTAAGTTTAATGTCGATGCCAATATAAATGTTTACGATGTCGCATCTCCTATTTCTAAATTTATTATAAGGCATTACTCCAATAGTACTTGAAGATGATTAGTTTTAAATGGGCCAGTGAAAACTGTGCAGATTACTCTTTCAAATTTAGTTGCATTTTCGTTTTATAATTTTTTTTAATCATTGCAATTTTTCCTAATGATATGCTTAATTTTCAATATCTCACAACTGGTATATACAAACAGGGAACGGAAAACCAACAAAGCGGTTCTTTAGATCCAAACTTTGCCAGTATTTTTGAGAGTCATTTCGGAATAACCACGTTAACCACCACCTTTAATTTTGAATACCCAAATTTTACAAAATTGTATAAATTAATTGAGAAGGTCGAACTTTTAATGCGTTCTAGCATATAATCAAACTTTGTTTTTCATTGGGCCGGCATAATAAGACAAATAATAATATTTTCAAACACACTTAACTACAAAATACAAAATATTAGAGACTTGTTGATTGACATAGTTAAAAGCGACATGTGTCAATGATAAGAATTCATACTTCAGCTTTTTGTAATGAATAGCATATTTTTTTTTTTTTTTTTTTTTTTGTAATCACTACCATTTTGTAATGTCGTTTGTAACAACTAAAAAAACTCATCGTTGGCCTCATAAATCTGATCTGCTGAAAGTTGACAGCTGAAAGCAGGGGTCTTACTGCTTAGCAGGGTGAAATCTGTCAGAAATACATTCTATATTCGAAGTTCACAAGTTTGAAAAATTGGGCAACATCAAATTAACCAAAAAAAAAAAAAAAATCCTTGACCATAGACAAATTTCTTAGCACAATTTTTTTCGTTAACAAGTTTATTATTCTTTCTTTAATTAGAAGCACTTTAGGGAGGTATTGCTGAGATATTGGAAAGAACCTCCCCTGTCCCCTGAGACCAATCTAATTGTGGTTACTGAAAAATATACAAATACTCGTTTTTACTAGGAAAATTGTGTCGATAAATAATATATGACAAAAAATGGTCTCTGACACGCCCACTTTTCTGCCAATGTTGTCTACATTATGGACCATATGCTACACAAGTGGATGAAGTCGGCAAAATAGGGGAAAACTTGTCGATACCAGCAATTTGGATTTGTTTCTTCATCAATTGATTTATAAATTGAAGACGATATGTTAGTAACAGTTAATAGATATTAGATTGATCCTTGCCATCTCATGAATTTTTTAAGGCGCCGACTTAACTGTGGGTTTGCTTACAGAAAAATACTGACAAAATAATGATCTGGGTGAAGGTATAATTATTCAGTCTACATTACAATGTCTCCAATGTAGACTGTAATAACTGGAACCAAATAACAAGGCAAATATATCATCAAAGCAATTTAGCTATCCCCTGAAGTCGACATGTTGCTAGTTTTATCGATGCACGTGCGATCTATTGTGCTAACAGAGACTCTAATCATCACCTTGTTGCAGCTGAGGTTTGCATTAAATTGAAAAAACCGAAGCATATATTTAGGAGAGCAGGCAAACATCGTAAAGTAGCACATTCTCAGGCTAATCTGGACCTGTTTCAAAAAACTACAAACACAACACCCCTTATACTGATGATTTGGACACGAAGTGACAATACACTGTGCGCTACGGTAGTTTGTTGGGAAAGACAGATGTTAAACAGTAACTGGTGCGGTGAAGAATATTGGACAGTTTCTAATGAAAAAGTTGCATGCAGGAAAACGCTGCAGGCAATCGCGGCCAAAAACTACAGGGCGAAGATAAAACAGTTGTTTAGACAAAAGATGCGACCGTTGGAAGAGTTAGAGAGCAATGTACAGAAATTAGGGCGAATACTATAACTTCTATCAAAATGTGAAGTCTTCTACAAAAACATTAACGAAAATCTAGTTACAAAGACTGAGAGTACTCAGAAGATATGGAGGTAACATATTTACAAACTGTTAGTTGAGATAGGTAGTGCCACTGAGGAAATGATGCGAATTATATAACGTGGTGTGCATTAAAACCTCTATCGATCCAAAATCATATCAAGATCATGGCTTAAGAACAACAAAGCAGTGAAATATGATGGCAGAGTTAGTTAAGATCGATAACTTTGAACTGATAATTGATATACTTCAACCATTGAACACGGTTTGGCCTCACGGAATTATATTTTTGGAATACAGTTTGATTGCACTATCTCCTGCATTTAAAAAGCCCTACTTATGTGTGTATTCTAATTTTCTCGGGGTCAGTCTCTCGAATGTGTAGATTTTGTACAAAACAAAAGTCTATTTTATTCTATCTTTTTGGGCATCATCATTGTAATTTTTGGCATGACATATCGACAATTAACTATGTACCTATAGTTATACCAACAAAAATTCTGGAAAATACTGTCTTCAAAAGTTTCATAAATTAACAGATGTATGAAGACCGTTTTGTTCTGATTCGCAGAATTTTATATAACGTATTATTAATGATAGTGTATTATATGCACCTTCCTTCAATACTCTTTGTTCGCAATAAAACCTGCATCGATTAGAGGCTTCAAAATCATTTTAAACTCGAGGAACCCTGTGTTTTCGACTTACTTCTGCGGCTTCAAATAACACTTTTTTCCAATGGTCCCGCTTAAGAACACAGTAACCGTTTACACTGTAACTTTGGCGAACTATATACATAGCAAATTATTTTGACCGTTTACACAGCGGCTTCGGCCTAGCGAATTGTTCTGACTATTTACACAGCAGGTTCCTCTGACTGAGTGAACCGCAATTCCGGTTAACTTGTGCACTTTGGTTTAATTGACTATTCACATCGCAGCATTGACTGATTGTCTACATAATGGCTTTTAATGACTATTTGTAGATAGCGTTCGCAAAAATTGTTAAACAGCAATATGGCCTTATTGTTTACACAGGAGATTCATCTGACTTTTTACACAGCGGCTTCGGGTAATTCTTTATATGGCGGCTTCGGCTGAATGTTTATACAGCGATTTCAAAGGACTGTCTACACAGCGATTTCATTTCACTGTTTGTACAGCAGCATCGGGTGAATGTTTACATATCGGTTTCGTTACTAATTATACATCAGTAACGGTTGGTCAGGACATGGCAAATTATAGATATCTACATAAAATTTTGGACAACTAAATTTTCGGCAACAGTTAAAATTGTGGGTATATATTCAAAATTATGATTGCACTTTTTTGCATAACAATTTTGATTGTTGCTTATTTATACGCGAGCGCATTATGAGGATTATCTCAGAAATTGCTACGACACTATTTTAATTTGTATCAACTACTTCCATAATCTTGAACATATACCAAATTTGAATTTAAATATTTGTGCTAAATTAATATAGGAAACACACTACTGTTGCTATTAATCCATCGCTTTTAACTTCAACGTAAAAGATACGACAGAAGTCTTATATTCTGAGATAACTTACAGATATCTACTGGAATATCTATCACATCATAAATATCATAAATCGCGTCATGTTCTTCATTTTACAATATTGCGCTTTTGAAAACAAAAATCCCCAATAGGTGGTTCGTACTCGCACTCATATCAGTACAATATGCTATGTGCACAACGGGCTAGACAAGAGAATTGCTAACAAACAAATAACATAAAACGTAACTCCATTTTCGATTTCTTTTCTTCTTTTTTTTCTGACGAAATTAATGTAACGAAAAAAACCCAAACGGAACCACATGTGTGTAGACACCACCAAGACTCTCAAAGTGCAGAGGCAGCAAAAATTCATATTTCCACCTTTCCACAAAATTTGTGTTTCTAAACTAAAAGGATGCTTTTGTAGTTTGTAAAACTCGTCATGCGAGTGATCCTTAGCCACTCCACAGCTTTAGTGGCTGTGGCAATGGCAGGGCTGCAGCAGCATCGTCGCCGTCTTCATCATCAGCACATTGAGTGCAGTTCAAACATCACACCTACACTTTTCGAGTGTTTGGTATTCATACTCCACTTGCACACTTGTATTGCTTGTTATGCATACATACAGACACACACACACACTCACACACACAGCCAAGGATACAGCCACGTTTGTATTTATGCACTGATATACAAAATTTCGTATAAATTTCTTATATTATATGCATGTTGTCAAGAATGTATGTGCATAACGTAGCTTTATTGTTTCGGCATGCATGGTGAGTAGTTCGGTGCATTGGCGTTACGCTGCATGATGTTGCTCTGGATGCTGTAGGTTCTGAAACAGTTGTATTGAATTATGCAAAATGTTGCTTCTTGGGGTGGAGTTTAATATAAAGTTGCTCCCTCCATTAAGCCAGTCTAGCGTTAGATAGAACTACAAGATTTTGTTGGATAAGATATGGTTGATATTGAAATTCTGCCAATGGAAAAAATTGTGGTTTCTCTGTTCAATCTCGTGCAGATTATCTCCAAAACAAATGTAAAAGAAAGACTGTCAAGAAGACAAGAAAAATGGCACAGATGTGAAAAACGAAAAAAAAACTATAATATTTAATTGGCCTATATAATAGCCAATTGAAATCCAGTAGTTCCTGGTATAGTGCTGCTGTCGGACTGTGATTTTAACAGACTAATGTTAAAAAAAATTTATATTACGTTATTTGTTTTCTATCTAGTACACACAGTATGTTGTATGTTGACAGACTAACCCTCTTACCATCGGCCCGACCAAGCGGCCGATGTTATGAATACTAAATATGGATAGTTGGTCTCTAATACATTGTGAGTGGGCATACAGTATCGATTTTTGGAAAACCAGGAAAGGTGTAAACACCATGCAATTATCCAGACCAAACGGCTACAGTTAAAATTATGAAATTAGGAGTGTGCACTCTCTTATATAATATGTTTAGGCAAGAAATGGAAGCGGATCTATCAAAATTCGTATATATGGGATTGAAAATATGAAGGAATTTTCAAAGTTTGTACTTTTAGATGGGGGAAAAGGGAAAAAAGCAGACTATAGCAATACCCTCGTCCAAAGAAATGACTGAATCTGAAATTAGCAAATTGGGTGTATACGTACATTTACCCACCAAGACGGGTTCGGCATGAGAAGGAATTGTTTATAAATTTAAACATTTAGGGGATAGAACAAAAAAGAATAAGGGCACAAATTTTAACATATTCTAGAACAATCTTTAGAAGATGAAGTCTAAAGAATGTACATGAGATACACATTTACTTTAAGTAAGCGATTAAACAATTTGATTCGCACTTTCAGGAGATATAACAGGACAACAAGTTAAAAAAAAAACACTGAAGACAAGATAATAAGAAATGGAAGAGGGAGATAATATTGGCGCCATTGCCTATTATTAACGGCTGGTTCAACAAGCACAATGATTAGATATGGAAGAGAGGGACAATAATGGCACCATTGCCCATAATAAAGGGCTGGTTCGATCCCAAACTTGAAGGAGCACATTCGTCTATCGGAGAATAGCGATTAGATTTAATATAGCGACAGATTTTAGAAAATGCGCATGTTTAGAGATTGAATTGGGAAAGAAAAAACAACAACAAATTCCCTTTCATTCCAGTTAATTTACGCACTTATAGTTTAACGACGATTGCGAAGGTCATTGTTTGAGAAGCACTTACTAGACTTGTCGATTATTCGACTACTTGAAGTGTTCGTCAGATACATCGAGATGACAGCCGCTCAAAGGAAGGTATGTGGCTATATCGGGGATTGAACCTACGATCATGCGAACAATAGTCGCATGTGCTAATCATCGCGCCATTGTATGTCACTGAAATTAGAGACCATTATTTACTAATCCTATTAAGAGTGATGAAGAAAGAGATTAGTAGATTAGTAGTTAGAATTAGTAGTTTCACGAATCAAACAGGCAAGAAATGTGGCAAAAGTGATGACACCGGAAGAGTTTGATGAAAAGCAAAAGTAACCACTACGTTAATATTTATAAACATAGTCATAAAAAACACATAGCCATAAATATAGTCATAGTCATATTCATAAATATGGCCGTAAGATCAGATTTTATTATTAAGCGTTTTAGCATTTATTGAGGTTTTTTTATAAGAAAATCATTCATAAAGATTATTTTAACTATTGAACAAAAAAACAAACTTTGGTCGTATTTTTAGCATTTCCAACACTGTTTGCATGTAATTTATACTGATTGTGATGTAAAAAAAAAACAGTATGCCGGATAACAAAATAAGTTATTCAAATTTTTATGTAACATATATGTCAATATATTGACAAATTTCAAGCAGTACTGGATTGAAGTATTTCATAATTGGATCAAATGACAATAATTTTTCAAAAGACACAGGAAAAACATTCTAATAACAAATAAATTGTCTTGAATTCTCCGGTAACAGGATACAAAAACCGATTAATGAAAAACTTCCTCAGTGTTTTGCTTTTTTTACACATCACTATTTAAACAAACGATTGTTTTGATGATAATTTGTTAATAATTTTGATAACAACCAAAGCTAGCAAATGCAATGACTGCGTAGAAACATAAACTTTTAAAATGAGGACAAACTTCTAATAATCTAAAAAAAAAAAAATCCAAATATTGTAAAAATGTTTGGCTAAAATTGCTTCATAGAAGAGTGAAACCTGTTATAAACCTATTTTCAATTGTTATAAATAAGACTCATAACATTGTGTCCTCGTTGATCATTTTCTCCAAAAAATATGTCTCATTGGCTTTAAATTTTAAGACGAATTTAGATTTTAAATTTACGAAATCTTAGTTAAATCTGAGCAACATTTACAGCAGTGGGAGGTTACTAAAACGGCAAAACTTCATAGCGGACGCAGAATGCGTCTTAAGGCGTCCATCATATAGTGATATGAAAATCTTACTATTTCATTGTGTTTGAAATTGTGAAATATTCGTGTCTCTCAGCGAACTTACAACCGGCAAGGGCGAGACTAACAAAGCGAAAAACTTACATAATCAAGCGCAATACAAGCCTAACATTTGGGGGCAAATACTCCAAAAAATATAGGGTTATCCATTTAGTGCAGTGCGTTCAGCTGTTAAATACCTGTCCTCTGAATTGTTATTTATTTAATAACAGGTTTGCCATTTACGAATATAGATCGTTAACAACCGAAGAACGCAAAAAATGGTTAAAACTTACTACAAAAGTGGTGATTCAAACGTGGGCACTTTTCATGCATTACGGGATGATTATCGAACAAACAAACACTCGACAAAATTGTCGCATATGGGTCTTGGAGAACCCAGAAGTGATTGCATCCGAAAAAAGTGGCTGTTTGGTGCGCATTATGGTCTGGAGGTTTCATTAGGCCCTATTTTTTCGAAAATAGCGCTGGAGGAAACTTTACAGTCAGTTCAGAGCGTTACGACCGTCTTTTTTTGGCCTGTAATTCAAGATCATGATCTGGATGATATTTTATTTCAAAACGACGGTGCTACGAGTACTAAACACAACCGATTTTGGCTTTATTGCAAGAGAAGTTTCCAGAAAGCGTAATTTTGCATTTTGGTGACGTCAATTGGCCACCAAGATCAAGCGATTTGACGCCGTCAGACTTTTTTTGTGGGGCTACGCCAAAAACCGCATTTACGCGGACAATCCCCAAACGTTGGAGCATTTGAAAGCCAACATTAGTCAAGTCATCGCAGAGATATCGCTTGAAATGAGCGAAAAAGTGGTCTAAAACTACCTCAAAAGGATCCACTGATGCAACCAGTTCAGAGGCGGTCATTTAAATGACATTGTATTTCGTACATAATGGCAATGCCCAAGCATCATAATGAAATAAAAGTTTCATGGCAATCATATCATGATGTGTGCTTTACTTATAATAACTTTACTTTTGAAACAGAAAAATGGATAACCCTTTATATGCACCCATTATCGCATTAATGGAGAGTATTAGCGTCAAATGAGTCAAAAGTTGTATTTCGACATCGACGTGGCCAAGCGCATCAAATTACAATGATTGCGTTGACTACGTCACATTGTGCGAATAGAACGTAAAAGCGTTCTAGACTGATAACTTTTTGACAATGATCTCGATGGGCGACGCAGAGAAGGAACCGTTGAGAAGACCAGGTTTCTGAAACACTGCTAAAACTTGGTGTGACGAATTTTAAGAAGTAAAGAAGAAAACCGAATTGCTTGAAATTTTATTCAGGCCGCTGATGACAGCTGACAAATTTCTATAGCAGCAACGAAATTTGAAATAACGGAACTTTTCCAATTAACAACTCCAACGTCGTAATGGATAATCTCAAATTTGAGGAGTGCAGTACTAATCTAATACTACACAAAGCACAAGCCGATTAGGCGGGACTTTGTTATGAACACTACCTCTGCGGATAGGTTCGACAGATTTTCAGCATGCGCCGTCTGTTGCTTCATCGATCGTTAGATAGAGGACAATGTGAACTTCGATTATCGTATCGACTGTAAAACATTAAGAAACTCATAAAAAATCTATGCGGTTTGACAGGACGGCTGTTAAAACTGGTGGACAATGAGAGTGAGAGGACGATCAATACTACGGAGCGGTTTCTAAGTTAATTCTTATCTATTCGGCGGGGAAAGCTGATGCTTTCTTGTCATGCAATTTGGATAGGTTCTTGATTCTTTTCTCATGGACTGCTATAAAGTAAAGGGCTATAAATCGAAACGATCGGATGGTAGCCAATGTGTACAAGATAATCTGTGTAGTTATATAAGAATCTACATGTCTCTTAAACATCTTTCTATATTCCTCTTGCCCTCTCTGTCTGTCCTTAAGCTCACCGTAGTAGAGGTCAAGAAATAGAGGTTGCTGTGACCAAACAACTGCTGTTAATAGTCAATAATCGATCAATTTTTTTTTGGGATGGCGGACACATTGGTGTGATGACAAAAAGTATGAGTAGTCGAGTAATCGACAAGTAAAAGCTTCTCAAACCATCGTTTGCAATGGTCGTTAACGCATGTAAGCTCACTGAAAGCGAGAAAACCTTTCATGACCCAATGAAAAGGATACAAGGGAATTAGTTCTTTTTTTATTACCAAGAAACGTTTTTAATTTGTTTGAAATTGTGCGCGCAATATTACTATTTGCTATCTTCACTTTATTACAACTCTTCAAATACTGATATGGGTTCCATTGTTTTTCTAATGTCTGAAAATCCTAAAAAAAACCCCAATGGATTTCACTACATGTCCTTAAAGAAATCGCTTTTCACCGTTTCTTGAGCACCACTTTTTTCTTCATTGCAGCACTATTACCTCCGGTTCCATTTCTCTCAGAGCTTTAGAGATAGTTTTATGTATCTTCATATATGTATTGAGGCAGAAGAAAATATCAGAATCCAAAGAACCACGGCGCTTTATTTAGATGTGATGCACTGATCGACTGTGGTCAACATAAACTGTGTTGGCATTTGCCGAGTTTTGTCAAAAATTTCACATACGCAGTATTACGATTGAGAATATCCTTGATGAGCCGATACTACTTCAATTCATCTGCTAGTTCTTATATATATGAGAGAAATTAAAGATTTTTTCGACCTGAGGAAACGTAAATCGAAACAACAATATTTCGAACAACATCTCCATGATGATGCGCAAGATTCTTATTTAAAAAATTACACTTTATTTTTCATGAAAGTGTTCAACGTCTGCGTAAAACTTAAATCCATCTCAAGCCATCATCTCCAGTTTGCTCACCGTGTCATCCCGACAGCGTATCAATATGGAGGAGAAAACTTGTTTTTTTTTGGCAATTTCCACATAAATTAGATATTGTTTATTATAAACTCATCATCAGTGCGTATAACAAATTGTCTTCCATTATGTGTGAGCCATGGGAGAAAGAAAACAAAAACAGGTTTTCAAACATATCATGATATTATGAAGATAACACATTTGCTTGTAACGAAATTAAGAAGTCATCATATTCGTGTTAGCGGGAGATGATGAAAACAAAACAGGATAATAAGAAAAATATATAATCATATAAATTTATAAGCAGCTATACGTGAAACCTAAACCTTTATATTATCAACAACGGTGATGATACATGCCTGTCGATTGAAAACAATGCAGTCAATATGTAGTTACATTAGGGTGGCATGGTGGCAATATAAACGCCCCAGCAAAAATGTTCGAAAGTATATCAAAAGAGAGAACATTTTCATTAATGACAAGTTAGTAGCAAGGGCAGATTCTTAATTTCCAGCGGAAGTGCTTCCAGACTGCTTCCAATAATGCACACTACACTCTGATTACTACTTTAAAATATTAAAATAATGGTTTGAAGTAATGAAATGTTTTGCTTTCAGTGCAAAATAGCTACTAGTAGTATATAAATTTTGCGCCATGAAATCTCAAAATAGCGATACTAAGCTAAAAATAAGTTCTTGATTTTTGAAAAAATTAATATTTCAAAATCCCCATATGGCATGCGTGAATTTTCAACCTGTTTGGTTAATATAAATAAAATCCCTTGCATTCCATGAATGATATGTGGGAGAACTTCTTACATTCAGTGAGCTTATTCTATTTCAAGACCCACCCAACGGGGCCCACAGTTTAAAGACGATTCATAACGTCATTTCGTTCAACGGAGTTGTCGATTACTAGGGTATTCAAAGTGACTGCCAAAACTTTGAGGTGACTGCCGCTCAAGTAATAATAGGTGGCTGCTGTATGAAATTTTGGCCATTAAAAACATTTCTTCGCATTGAATACTCCATAATAGGGGTAATTGCTTGAAAAAAGACTGGCGCTGATTGGTCAGAAGACATGCTGAAAAAAGTATCGATTGCGATACTTTAAAATAACTACGTTAGACCGTGGTAGGTGGCTAATCATGGATCTATGCGTAGGAGTGGAGTAATCATGGATCTAAATAGCTGCAGATTGTGTGGATCTTTCAAGACGGAAAAATGCAACACGAGTTATTCGCACCTGAATTATCCCGAAGCAAATCATAGCCCCTTTCTTCGATAAGAACCGGACACTGTGCCATTAACGTAGTGCTGTTAGTTCAAAATGGTTCATCCTCATTTGATCGTTAGAAAACTTTAGAGAAATAAAGAAAAGAAACCGTAGATTACGAATTATTTGTCATATCATGATAATGCGATCTCTCACAAATCAAGCGAGTGATTCCTCAGCAAAAAAAAAAGTTTTAAGGTTTTAGGATTTTTAGATTTTCCAAGGAATTACTTTTTCTTTTCGTTGTTTTGCTTTCCTATTCCTTTGGATGAAAGTACTTTTCTATTATTGAGAGGCCATAATAAAAAATTTGGGTAAAGGTCAAAACATTACTTTTAATTTTCTACTTTTTTGAATTGGATTCAATTTCTCATACGTTTACCAATGTGCATGAAAATAAATTCGAATTTAACTAGCGAAAACTCAAAGCATATTTTGATTACAGAGCTCTGTTAAGACGAATACATGGGAATATATTTAAAAACTATGACTTTATCGGTTTGGAGAAACATAGAAATCAATTTAAAAAAAAAAAAAAAACAAAAAACAAAGAAAACTCTTTAGACTTCAAGTACTTCAGTACTTCATACTCAAATGTAACAAAATATAAAAAATTGGTGATTTATTAATTTCCAGGATATAGGATACTGTGAATGATTAAAGCACAGTATTAGAACCAAAATAACTACAGGGCATAGCTAATACCATAAATTTTCCAAACTAGATATCCAAATATTTCAGAATATTTTCAGAACACTTTTCACATTTTCTCTCACTGTGCCTAAACGAAGAATTCTTCCTCAACCAAACTTATACCAGAATATTGATATCTTGAAGGACCTTCAAAAATCATTAACCTTATTTATCAGACGAATTTCAGTCATATATGCAGTTTGCATATAACACTTCTGCCCACAGTGCCTAAACGGGCACACCCGTACCATAAGCCACACTAAATTCATGGTCATTCTCCGTCAACCAAACTTATGGCGGAACATTGACATCTTGAAGGACTTTAGAAAATTTGCATCCTTGGTTTTCAGACGAATTTCAGAAGGGCAAATTCTTAGGAAGTTAGCATATAATATTTTCACCTACTGTGCCTAAACGGCACACTTCTACCACAAGCCGTATAGCCATTCTTCCTCACCCAAATTTATGGCAGGACATTGACATCTTGAAGGACTTTCGGGAATATGCATCCTTAGTTTTCAGACGAATTTAAAGAACAGTCTTCAGTCATATAAGAAGTTGGCATATAACACTTTCGCCCACTGTGCCTAAGCAAAGACTTCTCCTTGAACAAAGGTTATATGAGGACATTGGAATCTTGAAGGTCCTTCAAAAGTTATACCTCCTTCAGTCATATGTTAAGTTTACAGACAACATGTTTGTGCCAATACGAATATTTCTGTCTCAATTAGCATCTTGGAGGACCCTCAAAATGTGCAATCAGATGAATTTCTCAACGCCCACTGTAGAGCACACCCATACCACAAGCTACATTAAGCTCATGATCTCTCATAAAAATTGAAAGCACTTCCCTGAATCCGAAAGTAGATCAAATTTCGATTGAACGCAATGACTTTAATGTCGATTTGTCTTAGGAGGGATGCTAACATTTATGTGCTCTATAGAAGAAGAGAAAATATGTGAAAAGACCAATATCATTATTAATATTATGATATCTGTGGAGGTTCTTTTACATATTTTCTGGGTAATTGAAAAATGTAAAAATCCAGAGAACTCTTTTTCAAAACAAACTGTATTTTTTTTGGATTATTGAAACAGTAATTAAATGTGAAATTGCAATGCCCGCCTACTTAAAGCACTAAGTTGATGGGTCATTCGCCATAATGTAGTGATTTCTTTCCATTCCCATTTATCAAAAATGAAATGCGAATTCAATATTTTTCTTCGCCTGAAGAAGCGTTTAAAAAACTTGTTTTATAGTTATTTTATTCTAAACGAAAATGGTATTTCGACAATTCGCCTATCTGGTGTAAAATTTAGCATAATTTGCTATAATAATTATTGCTAGCCTAAAGTTTAAAGTTTAGAATCTTTAAGTTCCCAGCAAACAAATTTAAAGTACTCCAAAAGAGAGAGTACTCACTACGGACAAGGTAGCAATATGTGCAGAATATTTATCTCCGTCAGAGGTGCTTCCAGATTGCTTCCAGTAGTCTAAATATGTACTACTTCAAGATAGTAATAACGCTAATTTAAAAACAAAAAAATAATGCTTTGAAGTAATGGAATGTTTTACTTTCAATGGGAAGTTGTCATCCTTTGGAAAGTTATTAGCAATACACAAATTTTGTGCCATAAATTTTCAATGTTAAGTTACAGAAAAAAAGTGTTTTTGATACCTAATATGCAGACTGTATACACTACAGTTTCTTTAAAGTTAATACAATTTAATGCATTACTTTAATCAGATAGATATGGGTTGGTGAATTTTTACATTTAATCTGTTTTTAAAACTTTAATTTCCATTAGTTAGTTCTACAAACTTAAAAATAAATTATTTTTGGAAAATGTACCCGAAAACGCAAAGCCAGAACTACACAACAGCACTAGAAAAATACTGAAAGTAATTAACTGTGGAGTACACAGAAATTTTGTTGTTATGCCGCTACGTAAGTAGTGCCGAATGGTTGTTATCTATGTTATCTCCTATAACGGCCCAACGTTAAATTCATTGCTGTCTCAATCAAATTTTCAACCACAACTGGACGAGTAGTTATGGTGAATATTATGATCTTCTATGTAATGCTTTTGTGAACTCTTAGTTGTGATATCGTTTTACTTTCTTAGTGTATTAGAAAATCATATAATTCTCCTATGAAGTTCCTTTAAGTTGATGGTTAATGGTTCTAAAGTCAACTCTGTGACCGATTGTGGTGAGATGGTCACAGTTTATATGATCGTGGGTTCAACCACTGATGTAGTCACTTATCTTTCTTTGAACGGCGGTCACCTTGTTGCACCGACAAATACTTCGAGCAATGGGTAAGTGTGGTAAAAGCTTCCCAGTTTAACTGTAGTTTAACTGTAGGTCCCTTTCAATAGCTCTAAAAATCGAATGCGTGTAAACAAGCTGAATATGAAAAGTTCTCCTACACACCACATTCAACTGCTATTCGCGAACCCATCTTAGTTGTACAATTTTGTTACAAAATTAATTGTCTTTCGTATCTGTTCAAATTAGTGATTAAATAATGTCATTTGTCATTTACCAATCACTGTCATTGAGTGCTAACAGCTGTGATGTCGTTTTTTTGTTTTTTTTTTTTTTTTTTTTTTTTTTTTTTTTAATATGAATTTGCATTTTCTGCTCGAATGCTTTTCACTACGAATCATTTTCCACACAGCATGATGTCATTTCTATTAAATAAGTCATGTCTGGTGTATTGTGTTAATATCATTCTCGGTGCTCGTAATACTTATTTGATATTAATTTATTTCTCTGTGGTTTCCATTTAATTGTGTTAAACGCAACAAGGTAGAAGTAGAATAAAATGTTAATTGACTACATGAATATTGTCAGTTGCACGAATTGTAGATAAAGTAAACACATTCAATGTTTCTGAAAATGCAAAAAAAAAAACAATTAAATCACAGGTCGTATAAAAAATTACACGAAAACTTCAAATTATTTATAACTTTAAAATTACAGTTCGACAACATTGGATCCTTTTGTAGACTTAATTAATTTCATTATGGCCCTGTAATAGCTCAAGGAATCACAGCTGAAATGACCTGGTATTAAAAAAATTACTTACAAATCCTTTGTATACGCTAATATATGGGTAGCAAAGAAAGGCTGACGACACATTGTTGCAAGTTCTCCAAATGAAGCCATAAAAAGTTGGAAAATTCCAGATAGCAAAGAAACAACAATAATTGCTGACACAATTAGTCTGCAACGCGGCATGAGGGGCTTAAAAATGATTGTATGCCTAGAAGTAGGCATTACTTGCTTTAGTAATTAGTAGAGCGTAAATATAACATGTTTTCTTTTCGCTCACAAAAATGAACTTAATTATAGTTTTTGTGCACCAACAGCAGCAATTGTTTACATAAAAATGCAAAATAATTGCTAAATTTGTTTAAGGATTCTTTTTCGTCATTTCTTGCCTCTTTGATGAAGTATATCATGCATACCGTAACGTGCAATGTTTACGACAGCGAAGTGCTTGAGCCGTCAAAGCTGGTAAAGTTTTTTGAAATTGCATAACGAAAAAAACAACACATTTCAGTTTTTATTATAAAGATGGTTTCAACAATGTGCGAGGTCTATTCTAAAAGCACATCAACTTGGCAGTAGCTACGGCAGGGTCAACAAATTTAACTTATATTGTCTGAATTCTCATATTAGCTAAATAAGGTGTTTAGCATTTGGCTCAATTAGATGCCGGTTATGACAAACATTTCAAACATCGAATACATAAACGTCACTGTGTCTACATCTGTTCCGTATAAAATTATATACCAGCTGTATGATTTCAAAGGATATTTGGCAAAGTCTTTTAATTTTGCGATTGTTTCTAAAATAGTACAATTAATGTGTGATAGATGGCGCAAGATTTTTTTTTTTTCAAAACATCGATGCGTGCCCATGCATGTTTTCCGTAATGTCTCCAATCTCCCCAATTTAAAAATAAATCATGATAGATTCCATAACATTCTAGCGTATTACATTTGACTTTACACTTCTATGGCATTATGCGTTAAATTTGAATTTACCTCTTCCCGGTGCGTTTAATTTGCGTTAAATTTTCCAAAATGTCATTGGAATTTGAACTCGAGATCTATTGCACCGTCTTTTTCCGCATTTTCTGAAATAATTTAATTAGAAGGCTGTCGAGACTCATTCCACGCCATCTTCTTTCGAAGTCCCCTAGCCCGATGTAGCAAGTGTGGAATGCGTTATAGTTGGCGATCGAAATTTAATCGGCAAACAATTTTCTGGCTACCTTCCATCAAAAGGTTATTTTCTATGGATGATAAAAAGAGTACTTAAGAATTCTTATTAGAACGCAAATTGAAAGAAGGTAAAGCGCTCCTACAATGCATTCCTTTGTGAGACTTGTTGGTTCTTTTAAAGGAATCGACACAAGGTGTTGCAGAACGCATTCTATGGGGAAGGCCATGCTGAACGCATAACGCGAATGCTGGCATACTTCTACTGCATCTAATTCTGTGTTGTACCAAGTAAAAGATCGGTCAAGTTAGGTAAAAAAAAGTATTTTTAGATGTGTTATAAAAATGGCCCAACTCACGAAAGCAGACACCTACCAGGACACTTATTATATGAACAGTTTTGAGACATACCATTTTTGATTTGCCACTGTTTTGCGATATTCATTCATTCTACTGATTGAAATTTTCGAAAATGTTCACTTACTCAGGACTTCTACTATCTCTGACCATTTCATAAAATTCATCGCATCGCGTCACAAATGTTTTTGCCTCTCTTACTCGTACATCCTTTGTCCGTATCATTTCAAATATTATGACATACATATGTATGTATATGTGCATACATGCAATTGTGTGGGACACTTGGCCGTGATGATTTTGATAATGGTGATGAGTTGTTTGTATGAATGTGACCGATTATGCATGCGGGTATGTGTGGGAGAAGAATCCTAGATATCTGTACATGTGGTGATACATATCTCGATGCACATAAGCATAAAGATGTGCATGTGTGCTTAAGTATTTGTCAATTTACAATTGTTGTCATATACAGTCTACCCAAGTTAAACATTCGTTCAACGCAAGGGTTTTTCTTGCACTCACGCACGCAGGACATCGGTGAATGTGAAATTGGAAAAAAAAAATAATAATACGAAAGCATGTGAGCGTAATAGAGGTCTCGTAGTTGCCAGGGCAAGTATGAGTGCATTTATGCATTATTATGTTTTATTTGTGGCCATTGGTTGCAAATAATTATATTTGGCTTGGCTCTTGTGAAATGTATGCAAAGCTATTGCTGTAATTTATTTTTATGATGGCCTCAGTGCCATCCCCACTGTATGATGTTATAGCTAGATATGTATTCTACAGTGGGTGTACGTACATTGCGCACACTACCGCTGTGCCACAGTCTTTATTAAATAATGGCCTTATGTAGCTTTGCATACACGTGTCCACTTTTCATATCGACAATTTCCATTGAGGGGGTATGAATAATGAGCGATCATTAAAACATCAATTTGAAAACCGCTTTGTATTTGTTTTTGATGTCAGTGGTTGAGGTGAAATTTTCCATGGGAAATTAACTCTATTTGCGTTGTTTAGATTTTAAAAGCGTCTATATGCATGCACACGTATGCAGTTATTTGAGCAATTTTAACAATTTAAAATAGGGCTTAATGTGTATCACAGTTTTATGTGTGTGTTTTTTTTCTGTTTTGTATCAGTTTGAATATTTTCAATCTGAATTAGCGGACAATTTAAATTCACTGGCCATATGCTAATGCAGTGAAATGTATCATTTGAGGCCGCCCAAAAATATGCTGCACATCTGTAGCAGTTAATTTATAAATACCGCAGAAATAAATCATATACGTAGTGGTAGGTGTCATAATCACATGCATGTTTAGTTAAATTAGCGCACTGCACTTTTTTCATCCTCTATACTTTTAGTTCAATATTTCGATATTAATTAATTTCAAATTGTTCGTTGAGGCAAGCAAAACAAATTCCAGAAATTTTTATTTAATAAATTGCTAATAAATTTTGTAAATTCTTCAAGTGTCTCTTTTTTTAAACCTACCATAAGCCTAGAATCGATTCTGTTGTGAGTAAGGTTGCGGCTTAACCTTTGAAATTTACTTGCAGTACGCTAATGCAGTGTAATTTATCATTACATGCTGCCCAAAAATATGCTTCATGTTTGTAATAGTTAATTTATAAATACCGCAGAAATCAATAAGATATGTAGTGGTTGGGTTTCATAATAATGTATACATTTAGTAAAGCTAGCCGATTGAATCTTTTCTCACTCCCTAAATTTTTTTTCACATTTGAAATTGTTTCGATATTAATTGATTTTAAATTGTTTGTTGGAGAAAGAAAACCAAATTCCAGAAATCTTTAAATCAAATTTCAATATTTTGAAAATTTTCGAATGTGTGCGTCCATCCTTTATTTTTGAGCAAGGTTGCACTTAAAATTAGAGGCTTAGTGGTGGATGGTTTAAATTTCATTTGCAGTAAGCCGTGCAGTGAAATTTGTCATTTGATGCTGCCCAAAAATATGCTGCACATTTGTATTAGTTAATTTATAAACATCGCGGACATAAATCAGATATCTAGTGGTTGACTCTCATAATCATGTTTGCGTTTAGTCAAATCGTCTGACTAAATTTAATTTTATACTTAACATTGTTGCGAAATTAATTAATTTGAAATACTTTGGTTTAGCAAACATAATCCAAGAATCCTTATTTAATAAATTCCAACATTTTGTGAATTTTCAGCCCAAATTAGTATAGTGATCGTTTTGTTATCACAAAATTTAATCCGTAGCATCCTCACTAAGTTCAATGCTCTGCGAGGGTGCACTTCATGTTAATGACTGCCTTTCAGTACTTACAATGCAATCAGCATCGCAGTGCGTGCGCTCTCTTCTACATTCAATTTAAGCAAAGTAATCAGTGTTGAGTTTAACCACAGCACATGTTTCGTCTACGTTCACCATAATATTTTGTATACCCTTCTTATAACACAAGATTCATTTGCAATTATAGATATGTAGCAGTGTAAATGTTTGCCCTACGAGCGTATTCGATACAATAATTATCGTTTAGTTGCGGTTATGTTGAAGGAACAACATATAGG
This sequence comes from Philornis downsi, assembly GCA_019455685.1. NCBI lineage: Eukaryota > Metazoa > Arthropoda > Insecta > Diptera > Muscidae > Philornis > Philornis downsi. Next base: position 439,447 of record JAHXMU010000119.1, on the reverse strand, counting down.
GTTCAAAGCTAAAACCTTGATATTTATAAGTATATACAGATATTTTAATTTGTGGGCTGGGGATGCAACATCAGTGCCGAGGATGATCTTTTACTAAAAGTGTGCTTAGGTTTGCCATTACAAAAGGAGATAAAATATGAATGGTTCGTCTTTGAATATTACCACTGAATATAAAGTGTTCGTTTAAGAGAGCTGCTTTGGCTAATTTTTGAATTAGCGCAGTTAAATAATTTTATTGTTTTACCGAATTTTGATTTTAATCACCTTGTGTATCCATGAAAGTTGGTAATATGGAAGAATTATAAATAACTCTATACAACTTAATTTTTAGAGAGTTTTGAAGAGTTTCAACAAACTGGCATTTCCACCTTCACACGGTGCAGAAATTCCAAATTGTTCCAAAAACGCCATCATAGTGCACAACTCAAAAACATAGATGCCCCACCGTCAAAATAATATTAGTTTTAATATCTGATAAGTGACTGTATCGGGGATTGAACCCATTGTCATGCGAACGCCCATCGCGTGTACTAACCATCATATCACGGCCGGCCAAACTTATAACCCAAAGTAATTTCACGAAACGATGCCTCAAATCATCAAAATGTCAGATAAAGTTTTCTGTGCACTCTCTTTCAGAGTTCGTATGTAGTCAACCATTTACATCGGAGTAGAAAACGGGAACGAAGTGGGAAGTGAGAAATGGCAAATTAGTAAGAAAATAGACACAACATTGAAAAATCGCTATTATGCAAATACGACTACAATTCGGAAATCGCTGGTTAGTGAGTTTGCGAGTTGTATACTTCTATTTTAGCGATTTTTTAAATTGCCGATTTTTTCTACTTTCTAGCCATTTGCTTACGAATTCGCAAAATGATGTCATTTATACGATATGAAAATCCACTAACAAGTAATTTAGACACATTTCAATCTTAACAACCATGTGACTATAAAAACCCCTATTTTGTTACGCCCATATGGTAACCCAGCGGGGCACGGAGGTCACCTGGTTGAAATCAGCAGGATGCTTGATCTCAACCAGACAAGCCAGCCAACCTCAACATATGAATAAAACGTGAAATAATGTAAGCTAACCGTTATATTCTCCTCATCTCCATTACGAAACCCGCTAAGAACCTCAATTCTTCCACAAAACCCCCAATCTCTCTCCCGGAACCTAAGTTCCAAATTAAATCTTCAGACCAACTCTGACAGATTTACACACTAGCATTTGCATCGACATTTGCATTTTACATACATATTCACACAACAAAATAAAATAACGTCAAAAGAAAATCACTATTGTGTCGAGGTGGTGTGTTAAGTATATGCCTAAGTTTGGCTCGTGATGTTTAGGCTATGGCAGAAACAACTAGCACTTACAGCTGGCATCATCTATTGGCAAACAGCGTGAACTTAGTTGCGCACCTAATATTATACTCGTAAACATAAATTTTTCCTTTTTCCATAAAGACACCTAATTTTTAAATTGGTTATAAACAGAAAGTCAGATTTTTGAGTAAATTGCATTTTTGAATAACTCAAAGCAAATTTTCTGAAAAAAATTAAGTAATTGATAACTCTGTAACCAAGCTTACAATATTCAACGCATGTGCAGAGTCAACTCTGTTGTATGGCAGTGAAACCTGGCTAGTATCAAACACCATTACGCAAAAGCTATAGGTATTAATCAACAAGGGCCTCAAAATTATATGCAGGATATTCTGGCCTTGCAGCATCAGCAACAAGGATTTCTGGAACCTAATCAACGAGGAACCTATACTAAAACAACTGAAATTTAGAAAATGGAGTTAGGTCGATTATGACATAAGAAAGAAGACTAATAGCATCATAAAGATGGCGCTAGAGTGAAATCATCAAGACTCAAGAAGCCGTGGTCGATAAAAGAAAAGCGGGAGATGGACGATACTCCAAGAACTAGGCCAGTGCAATCTTACGAGTATATGGAAATATGCGAGAAAACAGCTGTAGCAAATTGAGTAAGATGGAGATGCTTTGTGGAAGTCATATGCTCCATAAACGGGCAATGGAAAAAAAGGGAAAAAAGATATCCACAAATTGTATAGCTACGGGATTCGTTTGATGGATTGTGTGGCTTGTTCAACACTACCGATATAATCAGATGTGAATTAATTTGACATCCAAAACTTTTGCTCCTAAAAATTCGAACAGCATACCTCTGTTACGTTCTTCGTCTACAAAGATGGAGACTTTGGCATGGTTTATAAAAAATTGACAGATTGATAATCTTCCCCAAAATGGGCAAGATTGCAGTGAATTTAGGATAAAATTGCAATGCTTAACAACGTTACGCAAACGTGGCTGTTCATTACGATAAATACATATTGTGAAGTTATGAACAGCAGTATTGTGGCTTAAGAACGACAAAGCTGCGGGCGATGATGGCCTGCCAGCAAAGCTGTTTGAAAGTGGTGGCGATGAACTGATAAACAGCCTACTTCAGCTCCTAAATACGGTCGCGGAAAATATACCCGATGATTGGAATTTGAATGTGCTGCGTCCTGTGTTTAAAAAAGGCGATCCAAGTGTTTGTAAAAACTATCGCGGTATCAGTCTTTTACCCATCGCGTATAAGGTCCTATCGAGTGTGATATGTGAAAGACTAAACCCGTTTCTAACTGACAGGATTGGACCTTATCAGTGTGGCTTTAGACCTGGTAAATCAACAACTGACCAGATATTCACACTACGACAAATTCTGGAGAAGACCCAGCGTCGATTATAAAGCTGCTTTCGATAGCCCGATACGCAAAAACTGTATGAGGCCATGTCCGAGTTTGGGATTCCTGCGAAGCTTATACGTCTTTGTAGGATGACGCTGAATGACACGAAATCTTCAGTAAAGATAGGCAAAGATCTAAGCGAGCTTTTTTACACCAAACGAGGATTTAGGCAGGGCGACAGTCTATCGTGCGACCTCTTCAATATACTGTTGGAGATGTTCTTTAATAAAACTCATATGTTACTCGCATATGCAGATGACATAGATATTGTTGGTCGAAAACTGCGAGATGTTACTGCAGCTTTCTCAAGCATCGAGAAAGAAGCAGCGAAAATGGGTCTGGTGGTAAACAAGGACAAAACAAAGTTATTGATTTCAACGAACAAAGAGTCTACTCGTTTGGGACGCTATGTGAACGTTGACAACTATAATTTTAAAGTGGTGGGAGAATTCATCTACTTCGGTTCCGCTGTAAACAAAACGAATGACATCAGGATGGAGATAAAAAGGAGAGTATTGCTTGCTAACAGATGTTACTACGGGCTAAGCAAGCGATTCAATGATAAAGCACCAGACGTTGGTTCTACCCGTCTTGTTATATGGCGCAGAATCCTGGGTTATGACGCAAGCGGATGAATCAGTACTGGCAATTTTCAAGAGGAAAATACTCCGGAAAATATATGGGCCCTTCATCGTTGACGGAGAGTATCGGAGTCGCATGGACAATGAGCTGTATGAGCTATATGCCGACATCGTTTGACCACGCATTAATATACAGCGATTGCGTTGGCTGGCTCATGTTGTGTGGATGGACCCAAATGCTCCGGCATGGAAAGTTTTCGACAACGAACTCGATGGACGGCGGAGAAGAAGGCGACCAAAACTCCGTTGGAAGGACCAGGTTTTTGAAATATTATCGAAGCTTGGTGTGACGAATTGGAGGAGAAGCGCAGAGGATCGAAGCGCCTGGAATTATTTTCTACGGGCGGCGTATAATAGATATGGCTATCTATTACAGTCGCCACATAAGAAGAAGAAGAAGTTATGCTACTGAATTTCTGTCAATATTTTTAATGCCAAATTATTGTCGGTCTAACACAAAAAAAACTGAATTTCAAATGATGAGATTTCAAATGGACGCAAAATATACATAAAATTATATAAATTAACAACTAAAACACATCTTACCAATCTAACAGCTAAATGAACCATTACTGTTAAAAAAATTCTAAGCGACCGGCGAAGTTTTCTAACCACCACCATTACAGCCCCCCGCAAATCAAAATGTGTGTACATCCCTGGTATAGAGCGTTACTGCATGCAGCATTTTTACTGCTAATATATAATTAAGTTAACTTTTTTTGAGTAGAACACAAACAATTTCTTTCTTTTAACGAAATTTTACTATTTGATGGCATTTTAAAAGTTTGATTGGTTTTTTCTTCCATGCTTTCGAGATGAATGAGTACATTTGCTGTGAACCGCAACTTTGGGCAAAGTGAAAGTATGCTCATTTTGAATGAATGAATGTGTATTTATTGTTTGAACAAATGAAAACCACAAAATGTATTTTGCATAGTTTTCAACAAATTAAGAATTCCACAAGAAATACTTATTCGGCGTCGTTGTTATTCCAATTTTACTGTTTGCCTTCAGACAAATGACTCTTGCAGACGAATTTCCTATTGTAATTTCTCATCAATTTATGCAATGGGAATTACCACAGAAATCTATTTGTGCCATAAAAGGCTTTTAAATATTTAATTACAGAAAATTGATTGTAGAAAATAGTCTGAGCGTGTGTGTGTGCGTTTGTTTGTGTGCTAATATTGGTATCAGAACGATTTCTTGTCTATCGAAAGTCAGTTTCTCCTCCACAACGTGATCTCAGCTATTTGTTGTTGTTGTTGTCGTTACGTTGCTGACCAGAAATATCAAATTGCATTATTTTATGTGTGCGTTGTTGGTAGTCTTTGCAAATGCTTTTTAATAATTAAAACCACACATTTTTACAACAATAACCACAGCTGTACTCCACAGTCCCTGTCCTCCGGCCCCTGATACCACAACCATTTCGCGGTCTTTAAAGTCATTTCATATTAAAATGCATTGTGGCAAAATGTTACACAGTATTCGATGTGAGGTTATGATAGATACCGAACACCGCATTATGGCCAAACAATCAATTGGGCTGGGGACAAAACTATAATATCGCAAAGGAACTAAAAGCACAAACACTCTTCAACACAGTTAGTCAGGCATTTGGAACGTATCTGGGTTGATGAAGCCGATAATTTTGCTCTCCATATCTGGTACGTTTCGAAAGTACTGAAATATGCGCTTCCTAGTTAGTACTTTTTAAGCAATATTATAATCATTATATCGACTTAATACTGAAACACAGATTGGCTTACGAATTTTGCTACATTAAGAAACTCAAACAACATCTTCCTTCAAATTCAATTCTTAAAACTATTCTTGATTTATTATTTGAAATAAATATTAGTTTGAAAAACTATATACGAGACATATGGTCGAAAAAATAAGTACACCTGCTTATTTTTGCTTTATGTTTAATTTTAGTTACCTTAAAGGAAAGTAGGCAAAGCAATTCCATTTTATTTAAATAACTTTAATATAGTAATGCCTTTAAAAGTAAAAAAAAAATAAAACTGGGACTTCCCCGTTGTTTCCATTATGAGTTAGTTTTGTTCAGGTGTGATTTCAGTACTTGGTCAAAATAATAAATACATTGCTCAACTCTTAAATATGTTCGCAGTCTGCTGTAGTCTTTTTGGAAAGGCTTATTTTACTGTTGTTTATCTTTATTCATAACAAAATATATAATAAAAAAAAAATCAGTCATGCGTTTTTCTCCGGAGGAGAGAAAAATTGTTTCAATACTAAGAGAAAGTGACCAAAGTCTTCGTTCTAAAGCAGGAACTATGGATCGGTCGGTATTTTTTTACAAAATGCTTTAAAGCCTGAAGAGCTCGTCGAAACTCGCGGAAGACCCAAAAAAACTTCAAAAACAACAGATATCCGTACTGTAACACTTGCGAAGAAGGACCCGTCTTCAAGAGCGATTTTAGCAGAAATTGAAAATGTAATTTCATCGCGAACGGTTCGTCGTAGACTACAAGAAGCAAATTTACCAGGACGGATAGCCAAAAGAGTTCCTTTCATTAGACAAAAAATAACTTAAAGGCTAGATTGGCGTTTGCAAGAAGCCATTCCAATTGGTCCGGAGGGGACAGTGAAAAAAATGGCGAAACATTTTGTGGAGCGATGAAATCAAAATTAATGTATTTGGAAACGACTGCCCGGAAGGTTCGACGCAATAAGGGTAAGGAATTCCATGTTCACTTTACAAAGAAGGCGGTCAAGCACGGGGACGGCAATATTATAGTTTGGGGTTGTTCCTCGTGGTATGGTGTCGGTTCGATATATCAAATCACCGGCTCTATGACCAGATTCCACTACACAGATATCTTGGAAAATACAATGTTGAACTATGCTGTGGAAAGTATACCTCCTAGATGGGCATTCTAGCAGGATAACGATTCGAAGCATACTTCTACGTTGGTTAAGGATTGGCTCCAAGCTAATAATGTTGCCCTTCTTGACTGGCCAAATCAATCTCCGTACTTAAATCCAATCGAAAATCTTTGGCTAGAGTTGAAACAAAGAATTGGAAATTCTTAAAAATAAAGATCAGTTATGGAATTTTGTCCAAAAAACTTGGTACGAAATACCAGTAGAAACCTACAGGAAGCTTATTGCCAGCATGCCCAAAAAAAGAGTCAAGAAAATAATTGAAAATGAAGGTTGATATACCAGCTTTTAACGAAATTCAGTCAATTTAGCAAAAAAAAAAATGATTTCTTTTCCTTTTTTTCTCATTTTAACTAAATATACTTATTATTTTGTCCAATTTGCTTTTGATTAATTTCTTACTTCTTGAAAAATACTGAATTTAATATTAGTTTTTTTTTTATTTTGTTATTGGTTTAGTATTTATTTTGTTTCTAATGTTATAACAAAAGAAATTAATATTTGTTTTTTCTTTTAATTTAAACAAATTTTCGTCTACGAGCCTTTAAAAAAAATGTATACATATGGGTGTACTTATTATATTGACCATATGTGTATATATAATAAGTTATTTTTTTCAATAACTTTCAAAGCAATTGTTTGAAAAACAAATTTTTAAATTAAAAAATTTAAAAAAAAAAAAAATTTAAATTAAAAAACTAATTACATTTAAATGACTTCTATGTTCGGTGAAACATGTGTAAAATTATTATTTATAACTACCTAGAGAGTTGCAGCGCGAATCATCCAAATTTGTTGGTTATGTTTCGTAAATTTCTGATTTGTAAAAACCCAATAAGCACACCTTGACGCCGAAGGAATGCGGAATTTCTTGAAACCAGAAAAATGCTTGAATTCATAGCATCATCCAAAATGGTCACCCAAACTAAACAAACTAAACGAACTATATCAAAAACTTCAGACAGTTACCGCATTTTACACTAAACTTGCAATAAAACTTTAGTAGAGCTTTATGGAAGCCTAGCGGAGATTACAAACAAGAGTTACGTTGGGATAGCATATCGTTACATTTACCGAATACCTATATATGGTATCCTATACATGGTATCCTATCTATGGTATCCACACAAAACTTCATTTACACAGGGTGGCGCACGAACTGTGCTAGTGACAACTATCAACTGTCAATGGGGACCCTTATTTAAAGATGTTGAAGGAATCCTTTTTTTTACCTGGAACCGAAGAACGCCGAAGACGTATTCGTTTCAACAGCATTTGGTTTCAGCAAAACGAATCAACAGCACATATAGCCAAACCGGTTATGATGGAGCTCCAACGAAAATTCCCAAATAACATAATATCCACAAACTCCACATACCGCTGGTCCCAAAGGTCACCTGATCTGACTACACCTGACTTTTTTTATATGATTATGTCAAACTAGAGGTGTAAAAAACGAAGCTAAGGAATTTGACTGAATTGAAGCAGCCCATTAGAACAATAATTGAGACCATCTCGACTTCAATCCTTCAGCCTCCAATAAATAATTTTCTGATCAGGTGTCGCATATGGGTGAGTGAGCAAGGGGATCATAAACGGTCTACCATTTTTTTTCTATACAAAAAAAAAAAGAAAAAAATATGAAATACATTGATTAAAAAAAACTTAATTGAATTTCTTGTTGTGGTGTAATTACTGCGCCACCCTGTATATACGTTTGATTACCTTCGCTGGTATATTTCATTGACATAAATCGATGGAAAACTAGATATAAACCAATTGCTATAATATAAGGTGATTTTTTAAGATTTAAGTTTTTCATATTGACAGCACTGGTTGGTAATGGCGTCCAAATGTCATCTGTCAAAGTTAAAAGTGTACAGTATACTCTGCCATTTCATCATGGAATGACGAATGATCTACCACAACGTCTAACTTTTGGTGAATGGGTCTTGCTCAATGGGGCAATGAATGGGCAAAAGCTCAATGAAAATCCACTGTTTTATTGAAAAATTGTGTCCAGCGATGAGGCTCATTTCTTGCTGAACGGATATGTACACAAGCAAAACTGTCGCATCTGGAGTGACGAACAGCCACATGCCGCACATGAATTACCGATGCATTCCGAAAAAAACGACAGTTTGGTGTGGTTTATGGGCTGGTGGCATCGTCGGTCCATTTTTCTTCAAAGACGACCGTGGAAGAAACGTTACCGTCAACTGCGAACGATATCGAGCCATGATACGCGATTTTTTTTTTTGCCCCAATTGGCTGAGTTGAACTTGGTTGACATGTGGTTTCATCAGGACGATGCAACATGCCACACTGCTCGTGAAACAATGGATATGTTGAGGGATGAATTTGGTGAGCAGCTTATTTCTCGATTTGGTGGCCCCCAAAATCTTGCGATTTAACGGCTTTTGATTAGTTCTTGTGGGGTCATGTCAAGTTGTTACTCTATGTGGACAAGCCGAACACTATTGAAGCCTTACAGGATAACATAACACGCGTTATTCGTGGAGTACGGGCCGAAATGCTCGAGAAAGTGACGAATGGACATTTTGAGATGGAGCTGCGGACAACATTTACATGAAATTATCTTTAAAAGTTAAATGGCAAAGACCAATTTATCGATTCCAATAAAAAAATTTAATATATGATGAAAATTTCAGTGTTTTATTCGATTTATAAGAAAGCTACGAATAAAAAATCACCCTACATATATTTTTATTGAAGTCCATAGAACTTTTCTCACAAATTTATTTTGATTAAATATAGGAAACAATTGTAAGGACTCAGATTTAATTTATTAAAGAATTGAAGAAAGAAAATTTCGTTAACAAACAATTGATAAATATTCATAAATGCGAGTACAACTTTTCACTTTTTTAACTTCTTACTATCAGATAAAGTACCTCTATTCCGATTACAAACAAACGGAATAGAATAATAAATCGATAACCGGCTTATTAGGGCAGTAAAAGTACATTTTGTAATACTTTTTGATACTGTTTGATTATGGAAATTTATCATCCCTGGAACATAAATACTGAATCCATCGCCCCAATTTATCGCCTGCATAAAGCATCATTATGAGCCGAAGCACATACACGCCTGCATGACAATACTAATTGCAACAGAATTCGTTTAAACCGATCACCGCACACCACTACTACATTCGCAACCACATTTGTTTAATATAACGACGACATTACCAGCAAACACACACATGCACACAAACTCGTTTACATACATAAAATGCGAACATTTTGAAATGCAGATACGAATAAACACAAAATGGCAATGAATAATTATTCAATTAAATTTTTACAAGTATACAATAGGATTTTAAAGGGATAATGAAATACCACCGCCACCATCACCACCACCACCATCACCAACACCAACACGGGCTGTAGAGGCCAAGTGTGGAACAACGTGATGAAATATGATAACAACAATAATAATAATAACGGTTTTCATATGCAAAGTGAATGTTTTCTCATTACATAAAAAGCCATTGTGGTTTCTGCAAGTGCTTCACTGTAATAATTAAAATTAAGTTGTACTTTTTCAGGTTTCACTTAGCAAAACCCATACAAAAATATCCCACAGATACGAGTACTCAATTATTGAAATGAAATTGATTCCACGGAGTTGGAGCAGTGGGCGAGAAGAAGAAGAGTTAACTTTACCACAAGCCACATTTTGCTGCACCAGTTCGCAATGTAGCTAAGCATGAGATGATAACACAGAGAAAGGTAAGAAGTGAGTGTGTAAGGAGCTAAGGCCGCAGACAGGGAGGGAGTCGCATGGGCCAAGGCCCCATCCAAAGTGAATGCAATCACCCTTCTCGAATCACTAATTAAATATTTTCCAAGAAATGATTTTCTTTAGTTAAACGTAGTGATATTATTATTATTATTTCCAGCCTTTAAGACTAAAATGAGTTTTTTCTCGCCGTCTTTTGTGTTTTACAAAGTTTATTTGAAAAATGAAATTGTTTTGTCTGTTGTTCAACAAATAGACCAGAGCAAAAAGTTTATATCGGACGATTCGGAAAGTTCGTTCAGTTTTTAAAAGAAATGTATTTACAAATTTATATACAAGAAAACAATTATTTTAATCTATTATATAATCTCTCCCTCTTCTAACAAATTCTTCCCACCTCTTTGGGAACTTTCTAATTCCTCTCTCATAAAACTCGCGTGATTTTTCTAAAAAAAAGCAATCAGTTCGATTTTTCACTTCTTCTTTATTGTGAAAATTAAAATCCTTCAAGCGGTTGCTCAGGCTGCAAAATAGGTCATAGTCGGATGGGGCGTGGTCGGGGGAGTACGGGGGGTGTGGTAAAACTTTCCACCCAAACTCTGACGGTTTCTGACGGGTCCGCAAGGTAGTGTAAGACCTCAGAGAGGGGCTGGGGTACCCACACATTGGGGATGCTCACAAATCCGAGCTCTTTTATGACCCCGTGAACGGTTGAGACTGATTTTTTTAATATTTCAGTCGTTTCCCTAACAGCTGCACGGGGATTAACAATAATTAAGTCTCTCACCTCCTCGGAAACAATTTCTTTTGGTCGTTCTGATCTGAGAGCATCCATTAAGGAGAAGTCGCCCGTAGAAAATCTTTTAAACCATTTCTGGCAAGTTCTTTCATTTAGTCTGGTTTCTGCATAAACAGACTTTATTTTTCGACTGGCTTCAGCAACCGTTTTTTTTTTCTTTTCGGAAATAATACACCATAATATGCCTAAAATGCTGTTTTTCGCTCGTTTTTTCCACTTCTTAAAACTTTTTTTAAACGCTATAACCACTCACGACTAGAGCGAGAGCAAAAGTAAACAATAGTAAACAGTTTAGAGAAGGGGTGAGAAGAAGTTATGATGGTGTTTGAAGGAACTCTACGTCATGAAAAGTGATGTTTGGCGAACTAACGAATTAGCCGAATGAACTTTCCGAACAACCCAATAAATTGAACTTTAGGTTGGCCTCAGCCCATTATAGATAAGAATAAGTATAATTAAATAAAGCCCAAATAAGGCAACTCTAATTACCGCAACTAGAACGAAATCAAGTGCCACGTTGTTGGTATGTAAATCACGACTTCCAAAATTTGAGTAAATATAATACATATTTATAATGTATGTAATAAAATCAAATTTCGTAAATTTCGATCATAGCTGGAAAACTTGTACGCTTTCATCCGAAGGAGTCTACATATTTATAAAAATTGATGCAGCAAAAGTGTAACATCCAGAAGTAAGTATTTAAAATAGCTAATATATGGACTTTTTCTGCCTCCTTTTTCTCTTTCTCCGATCCGTCACATCACGTTTTGACAGTGTTTCAAAAGCTTAGTCCTTTCAATGCATCTTTGGTGGTTTTATATCACCCTATGAGTTCATTGTCGAAAACTTCAAGCTGACGCATTTATGTTCTTCTGCACAATATGATTTAGACAAAGTAGTCACTGTACTTTGATGTGAGTGATGACGTCGATATCAGCATTTCGTCACTCTATTTAATCATTCATACGACGCCGATGCTTTCCAATGACGTTGGTGAGTCCAAATATTCTCTAAAAGGTCTTAAAAGAAGGTTTCCGCCTGCATTATATAGAATAAGCCTTATTTTAAACTCCGTCCGTATTTTAAAAAAATAATTTTAAAGGTTCCTCCTTTTCCTGACTTACCAAATTTTTAAAATCATTCACAAATTTTTAAAGTATGTAACTTTCATTAAAAAAAAGAAAAAACTTCTCTTTAAACCTTTCCTAGATATAACATTTCTGTAAGATTAGGTTAAATGAGCCACATAATTTGATAGAGTTACTCAAAATTCGATTGACCTTTTTGTTCTTTTAATTTTCTTTTTATTTGAATTTGTGTTTAAATAATAAATAATGTTGAAGTTTATAACTATACTTATTACTAAATATTAATATTTTTCATTATTATAATTTTAAGGCAACTAAAGTCAATAAATTTAACCCGGCACATGAAATATTGATCTATCAGGTGCGCAACTAAGTTCTCATATTTTTTTTCTGTAAAAATGCAACTTTGTTATGAAAACATGTTTACAAATGATTCATTGAAAGTACTGCCCATTGCTAGCTACTACTTTTACCCATCTTCCTGACAAAACTCGAATTACGTCACGGTAAGACTGTTCATCTTCTGAGGCTATCCACGAATCTAGACATTCCTTGATGTGGTCATATGAGTGGAACTGCTAGTCAGCCAGACCATATGCCATTGAACGGAACGAGCGATAATCGTATGACGCACTATCTGAAGAATATGGCGGATGAGGTAAGACTTCCCATTTCAGTGTTTCCAGCTAAGTTTTAAGCGGCTCGGCCATGTGTGGCAGAGCGTTGTCATGCTGAGGAATCACTTTTTCGTGCCTCTCCACGTATTGTGGGCCTTTCTCGCTCAGAGCACGAGCCGTGCGATTGAGCCAATCGCATTAATTGAAGTCGATACCGATTCCCAGTAATGGGTTCACTTGGTAAAAGCAGCTCGTAATAAATAACACCGAACTGGTCTCACCAAATGCAGAGCATAACCTTCGCAGTGTGAATATTCGGCCGAGGAAACGATTTATAAGCATCACCGGGCAACCCCCATGACTTTCTTTTCTTTGGATTGCTGTAATAAAACCATTTTTTATCACCTATTACAATACGATAAAGAAAATCCTTCCCTTTTTGTCGCTGAAGCAGTTGTTCACAGTCGAAAAAACGATGCTCAACGTTCCTTGGCTTCAACTCCTAAGGAACACTAGTTCCTTGCTTTTGAATCATTCCCAACGCAAGCAATCAATTGGAAATGGCTTGGCGAGTAACTCGTAATTCTGAAACGAGCTCGACCTGCATTTGACCCGGATCTCCATCAAGCAGTACCATCAATTCAGTGCCTTCGAAGGTTTTTCGTCTTCCTTTACGGGAACGGCCGTCAACATCAAAATCACCATCTTTAAAGCGACAGAACCAATCTCGACACGTTGTTTCACTTAAAGCAGCATCTCCGTAAACGTTTTGAAGCTCTCAATGAGCTTCAGCCGCTGTTTTCTTCGATTGAAAGAAGAAAATCAATACTTCAGGCTTGTAACGATTACTTGGCACAAAATCAAACATATTGACACAAGCAAAAGAATATGGCGTCAAAAGAAAATCACTATTGTGCCTAAGTTTGGCTCGTGACGTTTAGGTCATGGCAAAATCGATTAGTACTTGCAGCTGGCGCCATCTATTGGCAAACAGCGGGAACTTAGCGAACGTGCAATAAAAAAGTGCATTGCAAATTGATCGATTTTTCTTAAGTTTTATCAAGTATTGGAAATAGTAAATGGATTTCTTTAACTCTATTTTGACGTGCGCTAAACATGTATCAAGTTTGACTGAAATTAATTCAACTCAAAAATTGCTCATTTATGGGGGGCATAAGAATACCCCTCGATAACTAATCGATCTTTTCAAATTTTGTTAAATTTACAAAGCAACTTCTGGTAGAATCATTTATGTTACTGCAATCTACTAATCGATAGTTTGAATTTCGGAAAGCGGTCAATTTATGTGGTAGGAGCTGTACATTCAACGATCCCCATCGACCGTCTGATAAAATGTAAGGCTGTGCCAAGTTTTTAATAGTTTAATGACGATATGCAACACTTATCGTATCTACTAGTGAAACACATCTGGTCAAAAGCTTAACAGCTTCTGTCCAGGGGTTGCATGTTTTGCCTTACCAAATAATATTTTATTTTATTTCTTCGGCTGAAGTTATGATAACAGTTATATATCGCAGCGAAAGCTTTAATTTCATAGAAGCTTTTCAGATAAAATTATCGGAATATTTAACTTTCTAATAAATTGGACATTCCGACGAGACGAAAGTATGAAAATATGTAGGAATTCAAAGGATTTCTCTCGCTACTCATCGTAAAATCTCGCATCTGAATATATATTTTGTTTCTTCTTGGTCGGAGCTTCACATGCCTCTGTACCTACACAACTAGTATTGTTCAAAAAATTCACGTTAAAGAGATATCATCAAACCCCTACCAATTGTCCGAAAAGTACTGTTGTTTACGTGAACGTTTATTTGCCTTGAAGTAACTCCTCTTACAACTACCTTTGTATGGTATATTTTTATTTGTTGCACATTTAACCCTTTAGCATATGATTATAATTTAACTTCACTTCTTCTTCTTCTTTTTTTCTTTTTTTTTTTGAATTTTGTACAGAAATAAAATGTTTGTACATAAAATACGAGATAATACAGCTCAACTGCCACATACACACACTGCTCACACAGACACAATACCAGATCCTGTAGTAACATTTAATACTCCAGGAAGAAAAACAAATCTTCAGTTGCACAGACATTTGTGTTTGTGTAGAAGAGAGCGTATAGTGAGCGTAAGTACGCAAATTGTTTACATGCGGAATCTGATGTAGAATAATAAAGCCGGCAAGTGTACAAGTGTGAGTTAGGGATTCAAACCTACCAGCAGCTGCAGAGTAAGCTCGTTAATCACAGTATACTTTCAGGCAACAGTAAATATTTATATTTGTACGTTACGGTAATAAAAATACAAAAAAAAAATAGAATAAAATAATGCAGCAATAAACTCACAAAACAGACCTCCACAGATAATGAGTAAAAACAATGGCAGGAGGCTAAAGAAAGCAATCCATAATGCGTGTGAAGTGTAATTAAAACGTACTTAAGGTATAGTTAACCTCCACATTCAGTGTTCATACTGTATTCATCGCCAATTCATGTTTTTTTTATTTGAAAATTCAAAATTACATATAATATTTATCTACCAAAAATTTGTTGGTTGTTTCAAATTCTCTACCGTTTATAATACGCATATATATATAATAAAGAGAAATCCATTATTTCCCTAATCGCTTTAGTAATTCGGATCTCAGGTTGTATTGAGGCCATTGGCTTACGCTAGATGGCGTTAGAATAATAACATTTATTGCTCAAAAAACTAGTCATATACTTTTGTTTGTTGCTCGACTCAGTATTGTTTGAGCACGCGTCAAAGATGGATACCAACAGAAAGAAAATATGCCGTATTTTACAAATTTTCTTCGATAAAGGCAAGCCATAAGTGACTGAAAATGTGATTAGCGTACGGCCCTGATAGCCAGTAACACGCAATTTTGATTTCGTTGGTTTCGTTCCGGTAATTTTGATGTCAAAGATGCACCACACTCTGGAAGGTCAATTGTCGAAAATTGTCGGAAATCATCGAGTCAGTCAGCCATGTAAATACGGTTTCGATTGCACAGGAGTTAAAAATTGCTCAAAAAAGCCGTTTGGAACAATTTGAGTAAAGCTTGATGTGGAAAGAAGCTCGATGGACTGAATTTCCATCTGCGAATTCTTGCTGAATCGCAACAAAATCGACCCATTTCTGAAGCGAAAGGTGATCGCTTATAAAAAGTGGACTATTTATGACAATGTCAAGTGAAAAGGGCCTGGGGCGAATAGAGATAAACCGGCATAAATGGTGGCCAAGGCAGTGGTATTGATAGTCGTGAAAGTTTTGCTGTGTATTTTATGGGATTGGAAGGGAATCATCTACTATCAGTTTTTGCTAAACTATTAATCCGTGCTTGTACTGTCAACAATTGAATCGTGTGAAGCGTCCACCCTTAGCCAATAGCAGATGAATTATGTTACACCAGGACAACACCAACACACACACACATTAACATTGAATCACCAGAAGTGCTGTTGGTTTGGTTGGGAGGTTCTTATGCATCCCAGTGCGACGGAAATCATTGGCAGCAACAGACTGCCCTATTGAGGGGGTAGAGAACTTGAGTAGGGATGAGCTTAGGGGGCTCTCGGACGAATGTGTCTTGTCGAGATGGCCAAAATTTTGGGAAGAGAGTCACAACGGACGTGCTACAGTTAAGTTTTTTCCAGATGTTAGAGTCGTTAGGAGAAACCCTAATTTGGTTTTAACCTCTGGGTTGGTTTCTTGCTGGCCGGACATTTGTTACTCAATGCCTTTCTGCATAAGAGAACCCTGTCCGATCACGAGTCATGCAGTCGAAGGCTGGCGGCATGTGTTGTGCGAATGTCCCTTATATGCAGATATAAGGTACCTCCAGGTATTAGCGATAACTAGGTCAGGTGATGACTGGATAGTCAGCAATATGCTTCCTACCTAGTGCGTTTTGACGTAGTGGTAGGGGGTTGGTCTGTTGGCCTTTTCAAGATAGTCTGACCTGAGGATTGAGAGGTTGTGAGACTGTTCAGATCAAGCTGATCCCACAATCTTGTACAGCTTAATAGACGACAGCGGCTACTCGTTTGTAGGGGCACCAGTCGCTAGACCGCATGGGGTTGAAACTGGGAATAAGTTAGCTACAGGATCTGACGAAAGACCTTGTGTGATACCAGTGTGATAAGCATACCGTGGGTAAAGCCTTCACGGCGGAACTCATGTGAAAGTCCTATAGATTCTGTCAGTGATGAATGATTTTGCTGAAAAATTCGCTTCAAGAGAATCTTGTCAAAATCGACCGTCGCAGATTCTTGACAGTAGGAAGAAGCTTTTCTACAAGAGGGGCTTAGTGCGATTACCTTCAGAATGGCAACAAATTATCAGTTCAAATGATGCATATCTGACCTAAATTGGATCATTCTAACTATATTAAATAAAATCTTCAATATCATGCAAAAATAATGGATTTCAATTTACTACATCTTATATTAAAATATAAATTTCCGTAAATATCTACAATAGAATATACATATGACATTTAAAAAGTATGGGCTTACCTTAGTAACCGGTTAAAGTAAGAATATTGCTGCCGTTGATATTTTAAAGCTGCTGTGCGTTTAAAAAATTTGATGTGATGTTGAGCTCGAAAACGTCTTTTAGGGGGTGAATATGAATGTCTTAGATTTTAAGTATCATTTGCAAATTTTTAATCTATTGATATCGGATGCACTTAAGTGAGTCATACAAGCAGATGTCTGATAAACTGCTGTTATGCAGATATTTTTGTACAGAATTGCTAAATTTTTCATTGAAAGTTCATAAGCAATTTGAGGGTAAAACTGTAGGCAACCCATTTTTTTCAAAGAGTATGTTTTACAAGAAACAGGAGGCGCTAAGTTACTGCATACTTAAGACCAAACGGCGTCGTTTTTACTCCAAAAGATTACTAAAAAGAAACAGAAAATAGGTTAAAATTAGTACAACATCCTTTTTTTACAAAAAATATGATTTTGTTTATATTAAGGACAACCATCACCACTATAATACAGAAATGCTTTTTTAGGGTAAGTCAGAAAATAGAAAAGAAGTCAGTCTACAATGAATCAAATCGGAAACGAACCATAACAGACCAACTTCGCTATCTTGCTGAATTTTGCTGAGAATCCTTTGTTATGTGTAGAGTAGCAATATAGAGGGTGGATGATGAATGTGGCTTCATCACAATGTAAAAATATATATCTCTTTAATTCATACACAACATTTCTCTTTATTTATTACATAAATAATGAAGATCCTTTTGAAAACTTAAAAGGGGATATAAAGTATATAAAATTCCAAAATATAAAATCGAAAAGTAAAGTGAAGAGAAACATTGTAATAGTACAAAGTGTATTTTGAATTTCTTAAAACTGAAGATAAGTTTAAGGTTAAACTCAATTCAAAATTAAATGTTAACTGTCTATATTAAACATTTTCACATATTTATTAAGCAATATATAATGAGCTAGAGCCGACTGTTAAAATGCCATAATGTTTATGAAGCCAACCTATAAGTAGTCATTCAAAATATTTAGCGAGATCCTGATGCTTATAGATGTAATAAGCGCTGAGGAAAGAAGGAAAATACTTCCCAACCGCGATGAGCGACAAATTATAAAAAGTCCCAGCAACACATCGAGAAGTTTGAGTGGCTTGTAAGCTGTTGTAGACAAAAAATGCCAGTCGCACCACCATTTGACGGGCATTAAAGAGTTCAAATTTGATGAGAAATGAACGGAATAATTTGCATTCCAAACTTGTCCGTATGGATTTTGGGCGTAAAAATATGAGCACGCAATGGTCAGCCACACAAAATTATTAACCGATTTGTTTTAATTGTAAACATAAAAATTGTAGGTAATATTTTCGGATGAAAAAAAAGGTATTTAGATAGTCCTGATTGTTTCCGCCGTTATTTGCATGATTTGAGGAAAGAACAGAAATTATTTTTCGAGCGAAATTTTGGAGATAGAAAATTGATGGTTTGGGCAGCTTTTTCTGCAGCAGGATGTTTAGAGCTGGAGTTTGTATCCTTAAGAATAAAAAGTGCAGATTATTTTGGAATTTTGGAAAACAGTCTTATCTCATTTCTGGATGAAAATGGGGACAAAGACTGCATTTGCCAACAAGATAACACCGCAAACCACGCCAGCAGAGACGCAAAATCCTGGTTTTCCTCTAAAAGAATCAATGTCATGAACTGGCTGGCAAGATCACCAGACCTTAATCCCATAGAAAACTTCTGGGGCAACTTAGTACGCAAGGTGTACAAAGAGAATCGCCCAAAATTCTATTGAGTGGGCTTGGATGGAAATTGAGTCACAAATTATAATGCATTTGTTAACTCAGTATGCCAAAAAGGCTCTTTAACGTTAATTCTAAAAACGGAAATCAAATTTTACATTTCTTTTTGTACTACTAAAAACAAAACTGTTAAAATTAATAGCGAAACACTCATTAATTGAACATGGCATTATAATTGTAAAACTCGCAAAAGTACCATTAGCTAGGTTATTTCGTTCAAACTAGTATTTTGATAGAACATCATAATAACAAAAAATAGAGCAAATTCATGGGTGGCCTTATAAATATGAAATGCCGCTTATAAGATATGGGCTTACAAGTTACTTCAACATTCGTCCTTCCGAATTTGTATTTTCAAAATTTCTTAATTCAATATACGAGGTGTGTTCAAAGAATAAGGCGAATTTTCATTTTTCTTAAAAAAAAAAAAAAATTAAATATTTCCATTTTATCTCCTTCAAAGCAGGTGCATTACCGTAGTGCAAAAGTCATGATTTTTTCCACAATTCAGGGCGTTTTTTTCGTATTGCTTCACGCAAACGACGCATAACTTCAAGGTAATACTTCTTATTTACCGTACGACCTTGTGGTAAGAACTCCTGAAGCACTACGCCATGGTAATCGAAGAAACCAGTGAGCAAAACCTTGACATTTGATCGAACTTGGCGTGCTTTTTTTTGGTCTTGGCTCTCTTGGACTCATCCATTGGGACGATTGGGCATTGGTTTCGATGTCATAATCATATACCCATGATTATTATTTTTATTATTATTTTATTTCCATATCGCAATCCAAAGCCACATTTTTGCTACACATGCTTGAAATTTTACAATTCAGTTTTTAAAAAGTTTTAATAATGACTATTATAATAATAGTATTAACTGTGTTAACAATGAATATGGAGAAAGATAGAATATAAAATGTGTAGCATCAACCATTTATAGTCAAGTATAATAATTCTACAAACAAGACATTAAGGGGTTCTTAAATCCAAAACATGATAGTGCAAATCTTCTGTGTTCATATGGAATTATTGAATTCCATAATCGTATAGTACGAAATCCGAAGATCACTGCATTATTAGCGTTCTTGCCAGTGGAAGTTGTAAAATATTGGTTCTTGAAGACCTTTCAAATACAAATTTGGAAACTATGTACTTGGGTGTGCCAAATTTCATACTTTTGTAGAAAAACAAAATAGTTTGATAAAGTTTTCAAATGTACATCCCAAAAACTCAATAGTATATGGTGTAACATGATCATAATGTTTCAATTTGTACACAAAACGAATTATACGGTTAAAGCATGTTTTTAACCACTCTAGTCTACCTCTACTTGTTCCACAATAAACTTCTAACCCATAAATAACGTGTGGCATCAACATCGCCTTTGCGATATGTTTTCGTATTTTTAGCGGAAGAGACACATTTATGTTATATAAATTGCGTAGCAAGAATGTAATTTTAGAAACTACCTGCTTGATATGGCTTTCAAATTTTAGAGTATCATCAATACTAAATCCTAATATCTTTATAGTGTTTACATTATCAATAACTAAACCATTTAACATAAACGAAACAGATCTGCTAGGGATTATATTAAAACATATTGCTCTATAAAATTGTTTTCACACCAGCGGCTTATATTTTTTAACTCATAATTTACACGATTTTGGAAGTTATCAAAAAAATCTTTATTCTCATAAGCCAGGAGTTGCAAATCATCAGCATACAAATGAGCTTTAAAAGAATGAACATGCCCAAAGACGTCACTGATGTAAATTGAAAACAACGTGGGCCCTAATACAGAACCCTGCGGTACACCACGATATGTCCGCCTTAAATCCGAGCTTACACCCTGAGACTGAACATATTGTGTTCTGCCACATAAAAAAAAACAATTGAAATAGCATGCCGATGTCGAGAAGTTATAAATTTGATATAGCTCATTTAAGAGTGTTTCATGACATATTGACTCAAAGGCTCGGCTAAAGTCCAAACTAATTAAGGTCACGATATAGTTATCATCTAACTTTACCCTTATTTCGTCAATCTTATCAACCATTAGCGATGCTGTACTGGGCCCTTTCGTAAATCCTGATTGAAATTCTGATAATAATCACCAGTCACCAGTTACCAGTTATGACTCTTTCAAACAAATCTGAATCATCGTTGACGTCATGCCATGCTCATGCGACGTTGTTTTCGGTTAAAATTCAGCGATTTTGCAACGAACTTCGCTGCCACACGCTTTATGTCCAAAATTAACGAAAAGATTGCATGGCATGAGCCAACCGATATGCTGACATCCTCAGCAACTTCTCTAATTAAGATTAGACGATTCTCCATAACAATTTCCTTCACTTTCTCAACATTTTCATCGATTGTTGATGTGTTGTCATTCACATCTTCTCGACCTTCTGTGAAAAGCTTGTATCACTTGTAAACATTTTTTTGACTCAGAATACTCTCACCGTCTGCCACTGTCAACATTTCAAGTAATTTTGGGCACTTAATTCCATTTCTTATACAAAATTTGATGCAACTTCTTTGATTAATTTTTTTCGATAGCAGATAATTGCCGAACACGCATAATACTTGTCTTATTAATGCCTCTCACAAACAAACTAAACATGTTATATGGATAAAATCTTCGAGACGAATGTACCAACATTAAAAAGAAATAATAATCGAAAGTCGAATGTACGTAGACCGCGAAGCTTGAAAATTCGCCTTATTTTTTAACACACCTCGTATTGGAATATATTAGGTTGTATTCTGAGTAAATCGTATATATTCGTACATCGGGCATAGTAAAAGATTGCCGCATTCTGCAATGCTATTTTCTCGTACGCCTTTATTCTAGGAGATAACAACTAACTATCAAAATTATTACAATCTTATCGACTGCTACATTAATAAGATGCCAATTCTAAGTACAATATTGAGCGCGAAGACGGTATTTTTTTTACTCGATTTGGGAATGACACAAGTTCACCAACATCCTTTTTTACACAAATTTTGTGTTCTAATATGAATTTCATAAGAAAAATTTAATTCTACTTTTAAGGGTGTAACCAGAAAAAGGACGGTTTATGCCCACTTACTCGTATGTACATATGTGTGAGTGATTTGGCCTACTTTATTGTTTGATTACTTTGTATTCTGCAGTTACAATACTCAAATTGGAATACTCAAATTTTACAATTCCTTTTTTCTTTAATTCATTGTAACTCAACTTGGACACAGAATTTCTTTCTTCTATATTTTTGTAATTGTATTGTGTTAAAGCGTTCAGTTCGTAGTATGCAATAAATAAATAATTTCAATAAAGTTCTACAAATTTTTGCTCAAATTAAATTGTTTTTAATTTGATGGTGAAATTTTCAGTTCACGATGATGATAATTTTTTACGATAATGGTAAGTTTTTACTATTTCAAGTGTTGGATGTTAAAAATTATATCGGCAACTTGAGAAACCAAAAAAAAACAAAAACAGCCACAATAACAGATTTTGTAACAACAAAAAGCCAACAGAGGTCGTTAATAACAAACCATACTCTGCGTTTTTCAATCAAAGTTGACATTCATGATAGGCATAACTGACACGTCTACTGATGATAGCAACGTAACCCTTAAGAAATAATCAAGAGACGTTAAATCGCAAGATCTTGAGGGCCAACTCACAGGGCCAAATCGAGAAATAAGCTGCTCACCAAATTCATCCCTCAACGTATCAATTGTTTCACGAGCAGTGTGGCATGTTGCACCGTTCTGATGAAACCACATGTCAACCAAGTTCAACTCAGCCAATTGGGGCAAAAAAAAAAATCGCGTATCATGGCTCAATATCGTTCACCGTTGACGGTAACGTTTCTTCCCCGGTCGTCTTTGAGAAAAATGGACCGATGATGCCACCAGCCCATAAACCACACCAGGCAGTCGTTTCTTCGGGATCCATCGGCAATTCATGTATGGCATGTGGCTGTTCGTCACTCCAGATGCGACAGTTTTGCTTGTGTACGTATCCGTTCAGCAAGAAATGAGCCTCATCCGTGACCACAATTTTTCGATAAAACAGCGGATTTTCATTGAGCTTTTGTAAGGCCCATTCACCAAAAATGGGACGTTGTGGTAGGTCGTTCTTCATTCCATGATGAAATGGTAGAGTATACTGTACACTTTTCACTTTGACAGATGACGTTTGGACGCCATTAATAAGCAGTGCTGCTAACCTGAAAAATTTAAATCTTAAAAAATCACCCTATATATACTGAATTATCACAGTATCCTAAATTTGCTTTTTTTTTGTAATATAAATTAAGTGCTTTTGTTTCATAAATTGTGTAATATGGATTCCGCTATTACTTTTCTTGCACGGTTTTTGGAATAAAGGTTGCAGTTTTTTTTATTTTTTACCGATTTTCGTCGCACCGTCCCATGAACATTTTTACATGATTTGCTTTTTTTTTTGCGTGATTTTTTAAGAAACGGTAACACAGCGTAGACAAGAGTAGGGCTAAGTGTAGCAAGAAGATTACCTGATCACTGTAGTGCTTATCAGGCCGAAATTTTGGCCACGAATGAATGGCTGAGATATAACTTCTTTACCACGGTGAGTATTAACATATTCACTAACAGTCACGCTGCCATTAAATCCCTGGATTCGATCTTCCTAAACTTAACATCAGCCCTGAAATGCCACAGATCTCTTAACAAGATTTCTCATCATTTCAACATTCATCTTGTGTGGGTGCAGGGCCACAGGGACATACCAGTCCCAAAAAAATTCTTTTAATGCAGTAGAACAACACATATACTCATATACGTCAGCCACAACGCAATGAACCATGATCATTTATTATTTCATTATTATTTTATTATTTTTTTTGTTTACCCTCATTTTTGCATTTAATTATTATCTTAATGAATTATTGAACTATTACTTTGAATGAATTATTGAATGAATTATTACTTTGAAAAAAGGGATTTCAACAATCACATTTAAATTTTTGTACCGCTTTTAAACGTTATTAGCTATTTAGTGTTTATTAAATGATGAGCACTTACTTAATTTTCAGTTACCACTGCTGTCAACATACATTTAAGATAATTTTCAACAGAATATTGCAAACACTCGTGCAATTTCAATATCGAAACATATGTTTTCACATTCCATAATTGCACAGGTTCCCATATGTATTCTGCACTTCAGTGAAAAGGATACTTTGGAACTTTTAACCATTTCCAAATTGGTTTTTTTGTGCTATTTTACGACAAAGTATATACGAAACGAACATAAAGTAAAATACAAGTATTATTTGCACTTGGTCTGCCACAAGTGATGTCGTTTTATATTATTGGCCGTTGTTTAACGGCTGGAAATGTCCTGAAATGGTAAAATTGGTCGATAGTCGGGTCATCTTTGGTATGTCGGGCTGTTTCTCGTAGCCAAAAAAGCAAAAAAGGAAAATAATGTTCTCTGCCTTTCTTTTTTTTTCGCTGCAGCTGGTTGTCCATTTAATTAAAAAAAGGGTTAAAGCATACTTTTCGATATTATTGCCCACGTCTTGCTTCAAGCTTTTCATGTACTTCATTTTTATACAGAACTACGCACGCTTAAACATATATCTATAAGGCCAGAACAACATTTTCGGTATCCCAAGTTCAGCCATTTCGTTTTTATTTCATAAAAAAATATATTTAACTTTGTTTTTAGGATTTCTTCATAAGACTTTTGCATAGAAAACAGAAGATAACTAAATAGAGAGGGAAAGAGTATTTTTGTCTTCAATATAATGGACATATTAAAGATGTCCTCGTTCTTAGTTTGCACAAACGAATGTTGACACAGGCTCTCTGGGGACTGCTAAAGTTGTGTCCCTTTACGAAAGTGGAAAAAAGGTATATGAAGAGAAATTCAATTAATATTTTAAATACAACAGTAATATTAATATAAAATATTTCAAAAGATATTTACTCAGTTATTGTAGTTATTAAATACAGGGTGCCGCAAGAATCGTACTACAAACACAATGTCAATGCCAATGGGGACCGTTATTTAAAGATGTTGAAGGAGTTTTTTTTACCCATTTCAACAGCATTCGGTTCCAGCAAGATGGAGCTGCTCAAATAGCCAGACCAGTTACGGCAGAGATCCAATGAAAATTCCCAAACTATTAATTATCTAGAAATTCCACTCTCCGCTGGCTTTCAAGTTCATCTGACTTGACTGCACTGGACTTTTTTAAAGAGGTTATGTTTTTCTTTTTCATTATTTAACAATACTATTTATTTATTTACATCTACTAAGCATTGCTCTTACAGATTACAAAAATAGGAAAAATTGAATAAAATAACATAACTATAGTTACAAGTATATAACTATACATATTTACTAAGAAGTCGGTTGCAATAGATTACAACAATAAATTACAAATTTAGTATAATCTTCAAAATGAGGTATCATTAGCTAAAAGTCTGAGTACAGCTCGTCTAAATGAAAATCTATTGAGAGTTATATCGACAGTATCGACAGCGAACAAGTTCCATTCCATCGAACTAATTATGGAAGAACTGAACCAATTACTCGATGTTTGCAAATATTTAATTTGGTGGCCAATACTGTCGATATAGTAGATATGAGTTTCTCTTAAAGACCGTGTTGGTATGTGAAAGGATAGAACGGATAGCAATTCGGGCGAATTAATGTTTGAATCTATAATATCCTTTATCAAAATGACGCCTAAAAGCTTTCTGCGGTTAGAAAGTTCCATAATTCCAAGAATATTGCAACGGCTTTCGTACGGTGGCATGTTATCAAAAGAAAAGTTCTTTCGAAGGGCAAATCTTGTGAAGCGTTTTTTTAATTTTCTCAATCCGATTGATACCTACTTCATAAAAAGGACTCCAAACAAAGCTTACGTACTCTAAGTGAGATCTTACCAAAGACCCAAATAAAACAGTAATAGCTTCAAAATTCAAAAACATTTTGGTATTTCTTTTTAAAAACCCAAGTTGTGAATTGGATTTAGAAACTATGTAATTTATATGATCTTTAAAAGTCAGTACGCTATCAAACTATATACCCAGATCTTTTACGATGCTCGCACACGGAAATGTTTAATCGTTTTCATATACGTAGCTGTACACAATTAGTAAGCGCCTACGAGTATAAGTCATAATATTACACTTAGAAAAATTTAAAAATAGATGGTTGCCGCGGCACCATACTATTAGTGCTGCAATATCTTGTTGAAAGTGTACGCAGTCCTGGATAAATGTCATGTTATAAAATAGTTTCAAGTCATCCGCATATAACAGATATTGACAATACTTTAATATATTAGGGATGTCATTGACAAACAAGAGGAAAAGCAATGGGCCCAAATGGCTACCCTGTATTACACTCGATTTCACGTAAATTGGATTAGACTCAGCTTTATGAATTTTAACAAATAAAACTCTTCCCGAGATGTAAGAATGTAACCAGCTCAATAGTGACGAGTGAAACCCCATTTTAAAGAGTTTCCTTATCAAAATTGAATGATTAATATTGTCAAAAGCTTTTTTAAAATCAGTCTAGAGGGCATCTACCTGGTTGCCTTTTTCAACGGAATCATGACAAAAGTGAGTGAATAAACAAAGATTAGTGCCAGTCGATCTTCCATGGAAGAATCCATGTTGTTGCGAACACATGGTATTTTTTAGAGTTACAAATAATCTACGATTTATGATTTTATCCAAAAGTTTAGTAATAACAGACAATTTTACAATGGGGCGTTAGTTCCCCACCATGTCCTTCCGACCAGACTTGAATACAGGGGAAATGTGAGCAATTTTCCATTCATCCAAAAATGTCCGTTCTGCCAGAGACTGGTTAAAAATTCTTTCACGTTTGGGAATAAGGTCTTAAGTCAAAAAAATGCATTTTGAGTTTTTGATTGGGTTTAACTCAATTTTTTTTTCTCTTTCGTTTGGTATCAATAATTGAAATCTAGCACAACTGCATCCAATCGTAATCATTTGGTCTTTAGGCACTAAGTCAAAAAATTTCATAATTCGCAAACAATTAAATAAGTTTCAATTTTACATTACGAAAAACTATAGTATATGACTTAAGACCTTATTCCCAAACGCCAAAGAATTGTAGTAAGAACATGCGAAAGCGAATATGCACAATTGCGAATAAACGAAGGTGGAATAAGATCATAGCCGGGACATTTGGCGACGTCGAGACCAGTTATTGCTTCGAATACATCAGATAATTCTAGATGAATAGCTCCAATGTCAACAGTATCATGCACGCCGTTAATAAATTCAATGAAATCGTACGTTTTCAGTGAAATTCGTTTTCATATCTTAAACCAGTAACTAATTAGTTATGTCCAACCAAAGCTGGACCAAAAGTTAGGTCTACTGTTACTGCTGTTATCTGCATTCATCCTTACGACATTCTAAATTCCTCAAATACGCTGCCACATATCTCGTGATCTCAGTTTTCACCAATGGCACGTTTAAATCTTTGCGGATGTTCGAGTTCTTAATATACCAGGAGGCGGCTGTAATCATTCGTAAAATTTTATTTTGGCGCCTTTGTATTCTTTCTATATTTGAAGCTGATATTTATCCACGGGGTGCTGATTTATTGTTTGATTGTTGATTTGTATAGTGGGGCAAATTTCTCTAGGCAGTGTGAATGCAATATGTGTACATTGCTGCTCACTAACCCTTATTCTCCATTGTTTTAGCCAATTTTCCAAGTAATGAATGTGATTCGGCAAGTGTTGGGATGCTTTCAGGGTTCATGAGAACTAAGAAAAGCTGTATCGTCAGCAAATGTTGACGTATGCGTATGATCATTAGTTGGCATGTCTGATGTATAAATTAAATTGAGAGTAGGTCCCACAATGCTACTTTGAGGAACTCCGGCTTCAATAACCTTAAGAGATTTCCTTCTTTAAAAATAAATTTTCAGCCAGTTAACTAGTTTTCTAATAGTTTATGTGTGTTTACAGGCAAATTTTGTCTCAATTTACATATTAAGCCTTCGTGCCATAGCTTATCGAAGGCTTGAAAAACGTCGATGAAAAGAGCGGAACAATATTTATTTTCCTTAAAAGCATTTTTAACGACATTTACTAGTCTGTGTGTCTGTTCGATTGTATTATGTTTTTTTCTGAATCCAAATTGATGATTTGGAATACATCCATTGTCGATTAGTATCGGGTTTAATTTAGATATCAATAGGTTCTCAAAAAGTTTTGATATCGTATGTTCGATAGCAGTCTAATTGGTCTATATGATTCTACCATTGTGTGATCTTTCCCCGGCTTAGGTACCATCGTGACTAGTGAGATCTTTCATTCTGGGTGATAGTATTGAAGTCGCATAATTGCATTGAAAATAAAAAGACCATTTTGTTGCTGATCTCAACAACAGGGGCCTTCTTGGAGTTTTAATTTTTAATGGCCTTTTCAATCTCCCGAATCTCAAATTTTAGCGATGCAGCTGCATCAAAAACCACAGGTGGCAAATCAATTATATCGGTCGATATATTTAGAGTAAATACATTTTTTAAATGGTTAACGAACAGATTTCCTTTTTCAGTATCATTTCTTGACCAACCACCGCACGAAGTACGCAAGGGAGGCTTACTTATGACAGGTCTCTTAAGGTTCTTAGTTGCGCACCATAATGAATAATCTGACTGAGGGGTTGCATATGGGTCTTCCAGTTATTTTTTAGAGAGTCAGTTCTAAATCGATGAGCTCACTAAGTTACGATGAACTTCATCAAGACAGATGTTCGTTGCCTGTAAATAATATTCACAAAAGCCACATAATAAATGGTGACGGAGTATAGCTTTTATCCGAATTGCTGAACCACTACATGCTCTACATCGGGGGTCCTTAGTATCATATAATATACCTATATAACCATTCATTTTAAATGAGCTTCTTGACGTCAAGTGAGTCTCAGATATCAGATCATCAATTTGCTGGTTTTTTAGGAAATATTCGAGGTCATCCTATGTTGGTCATCATGCTACTCATGGAGTTCGTAAAATTGTTTACCGTTTACATTAGCGTATCAATTAAGTTAAAGGCCGGAGTCTGTTTACTATGATCTGGGTTCGAGATCGGGGTTATGTCAATCAAAGGGTGTACAAACGACACTAAGTAATTTCAGTCAAATTCCTTGGTTTCGTTTTGTCCATTAAAACAATAATTGAGGTGATGCCACAATGAATAATTTTCTGATCAGGTGTCGCCTATGCGTGAATGAGCATGGATTTCATTTGCAGTCTATCATCTTCAAAACCAATTAATTATATAAAATAGAACTGAATTTTCTATACAATAAAAAAAGAATAAATAAAATAAAATAAAAAATAAATAAATAAAAATTGAAAAAAGTTGATTGAAAATCTTATTGCAGCACAATTGGTGGGCCACCCTGTACGTTGGCACACTGTATATAAAGTATACCAAAAGGAAATCCACCTTTTCCAATAGATTGCCTTAGTAATCTGGGCCTCATGCTATATAAAAGTACAATCGGACGGCTTTAGAAAGATAGGATTTTATATTAAGAAAAAATTATTCAGACATTTTTGCGATTGCATGACTTAATGTTGTTTGGACCTGGATTAAAGCTGAGTTAACTACAACTAGAAAACACGAGTACGATATACCTCACAGTTTTTCTTCAATAAAGGCGAAAACGCAAACCAGGCGGCCAATCATGTGGAATTTTTGTTTCTTCGACTTCATCTCGGGAATTTTGTTGTCAAGGATGCATCATGCTCTGGAAGGAGTTTCGATTACCCAGAAGTTGAACATTACTTTGAGAACCGTCTGGAACTTCTTGAACAAGGTAGGGTACAAAAACAAGCTCGATGTATGTACAGCTCATTTCTGAAGCGAACGGTGGCTGGTCATGAAAAATTCACTTAAGATAATATCAAACGAGAACGGTAGAAGATGAATAGCGGTGAGCCGATGAATCAATCTAGTATTGGCAATCAAGAAGGTGTTGCTGTATGTTTGGTGCCATTGGCGGGGATCATCTGCTATGAGCTGCTCTTCTACGACCCCGTTCTTAAATCGAATCTGTACTGTAAAAAATTTAACCGTCTGAGGGAAACAATCACCAGACACATCCAGTTGTTGCAAATATGAAGAAATTGTGTTTCATTAGGGTAACGGCAAGCCAAACACATTGATAGTGCCTAGTCAGAAGCAACGGGAGGTTGGTTACGAGGTTCTTATGCACCTATTTTATAATCCAGGTGATTGCCACCGTATGTTTCTGTTTAAGGCTAAATATGTTTTACTAGTAAAAAAATTCACATAAAGCGAACCTTGTGAAAAACGGCAGTTTTTTTTTTTTGCCAATAGAGATTACAGTTTTTATGAGAGAGGCATCATGGTTTCATTCAAAATTACAAAAGATTATCAAACAAAGCGGTGCAATGCAATCGAATCATAATAGTTTTCCTCAGTCAAGCCTTTAATTTTATGCACAGATAATGGATTTATTTTTCATTCTCTTTGAAAAAGTTCCATTTGAACGTCTCAAATGGTTTGCATAATAACGCTGTG